>MJUT01001324.1:153397-190199 GCA_002080005.1 Gigantidas platifrons | reverse complement strand
TGATTTGACGGTATAGCAGGCAGTCATCTGCAAACAGACGGACTTGTGATTTGACAGCATCCGGTAGGTCATTTACATGACATAAAAATAATAATGGTCTCAATACTGTGCCTTGGGGGACTCCAGAATCAACAATGACTTCACTAGATTTTTCCCCTTCGAGTACTACTCGCATTTTTCATTTGGTAAGGAACGATGTTAGCCAGCTATGTATAGGGCCTCTTACTCCATACTGGTTTAATTTATGTAGTAATTTGTCATGCGGTACGGTGTCGAACGCTTTGGATAAATCTAGGATGGCAACATCTACTTGCTTTCCTTTGTCGTAGGATCTCATAAAGTCGTGCATTGTTACAAGGAGTTGGGTTTCACAGGAATAGCCTGACCTGAATCCGTGATTTAGAGATGTTAGAACGTTATGATGGTCTAGGTGATTTAGTAGGTGTTTGCATATGATGTGTTCGAGTATCTTGCAGGGAACAGATGTTAACGAAACTGGTCGGTAGTTCTCTGCTGCATGTTTGTCACCTTTTTTGAAGACACATGAAATGTTTACATTTAGCCAATCGTCTGGTAGTTCTCCTGTGTCCAGTGATTTTTTAAATATTTTTGCTAAGCCGGGAGCTATTTGCACTGCACATTCTTTGAGTATTCGATTCGGGATTTCGTCTGGGCTAGAGGATTTATGCCTTTTAGGAGTTTTTCTAGTCCGGCGCTGTTGACAGTAATGTTTGATATGTTGTTTTTGATGAATTTGTTTGTTGTTGGTAAGATGGTACTTTTTACGGTGTTGAATACGGACTGGAATTGTTTAACAAGGATTTCGGCTTTATCTTTTGCATCGTTAAATAATTTGCCTTGATCTTTTAGCGGTGCTACTCCTATGGAATCTTGTTTTTTGGATTTGATGTACTTCCAGAATAGTTTTGAGTTGTTGTTCTGTAGGCCTTCCATTATATTTTATTGATGTATTGCCATTCTGCTCTCCTGATGTTTTTTCTACATTCCTTTTGGTAATGTTTGTAGTTGCTCCAGTTGTTTGTTTTCTTGGCTTGTCTATATAATCTATGTTTGCGTTTAAGGGATCGTTTGACTTTGTGATTAATCCATGGTGTACTGTTGTTAGATTTCACCATTTTTGATGGTATGTGGTAGTTCAAAAGTTTTTTTAATTTCGATCTAAATGTATCCCATAGCCTTTGTGTGTCGCTGCCTGTGTCGTACATTGTTTCTATTTCCGAGGACAGTTTTTCAAGGTCATTATTGAGGTCTTTCCAGTTTGCTTTTGGGTAGATGTAACATTTTCTTGGATTGGATTTCTGGTAATGTGGTTTTGTTTCTATGTCAGTGGCTACTATATCGTGGTCAGATATACCAGGTATGCTAATTGATGATTTTATTAGCGAAGGGTTTGTTGTGAATATAAGATCAAGTATATTATTCCCTCTAGTTGGTTGGTGGTGCACTTGAGTTAGCTCTGATGTTAGTGAGATGTTTACTATTGATTGCTGGATGTCTCTGTTATCACTTTCTGGATCTACTGATAGTGTGTTCCAATTTATATCCGGGCAGTTGAAATCGCCAGCTAAGATTAGATGTTTGCTGTTTTTTTCATTCAATTTTTTAATCGATTTGTCTAGCTCTTGAGTGTCCTTGTGGTTTCTATGGGGCATGTAGAAGCATCCAATATAGAGGTCTCTGTATTTTTGAAGCTTTATTTTCACCCATACTATCTCACAGTCTGTGACTAGTTCTGGTTGTTCTATTGATATTAAGCTTTTGTGGACTAGGATAAATACTCCTCCACCTAGGGTGCCTCTATCGTTCCGGTAATGGTGGTAATCACTGGGGAATATTTCACTAGATTTTATTGCATCCTTAGTTGGATTTTTCCCTGGTTTTACTCCTTTTAGCCATGATTCCGTTCCGCAGATTATATCTGGCTTAGAATATTTGACTACTGCCTCAAACTCTGATTTCTTGTCTCTGATACTCCTGCAATTGATGTTTAGTATGCGGAGGTTCTGTTTTGCTGGTAAATTGTATACTTCTGATGATTTTATATGGCTGGAGTGGTTTGTGCCGTGTGAGCTGTTAACTGATGTTGATTTATGCTCATTAGGCTGTTTGGGGCTGCTTGCTTGTAATGGTTTGAATGCTGTTGGTGATGTAATTGAATCTAGCGTTCCATCGAAGTTTTTTATTGGGTCGTAATAGTTTGATTTGTTAATTTCGTAACTGTGGAACGTGAAGGTGTCTACATTTAATTATTCACATTTACAACAATACCATTGGACATTTGATCTTTGTAAGAGTTCATAATCGTGTGTACATAGTTCGATACATGATTTATGATGCCACACATTGCAATCGTCACAACACACACCTTCGCAGGTCCAGGTTACTGGATGGTCACACAAGCCACAAGGATAGATGCTAGCCTGCTTCTGTCTCGGACCCAGATTTAATTCTATGTCTCCCGACATTAATAATATTAGTGTGAGTAATGATTGATGTTTTTTATATTTCGTTTCTGGAAGTGTTATTGGTCTTCTTCCTGATGACAAGGATTTATCCTACTATATAAATCCTTGCTGATGATGACATTTTCGGGTTTAGGGCAAATTTTGCTAGTTGTTGTTTTAACCAGGATTTGTCCTTTGTGAGATTTATGGCGGTGGCAACCAATAGTATGAACAGCATAGGGAGTCTAAGCATGTTGGCGATGATTGACAGCTCGTTCACTTTGAGTCGTTGAATGTTATATGCTTTGTCAGTGTAGCTTGGATAGACCCAGTGCTTACTGGCAATTGTCTGATTTGTAGTTGTAGAAGATGTTGAGTGCTGTGTCTACAGTTTACTGCCTGCGATGTTATCAGTGTAGCTTGGAAAAACCCCTGCTTACTGCCCAATTAACATTTATTGTTTATTTGGGAGTTGTGGGTTTGGCGCGTATAAAAGTTATTAGTGTAGCTTGGAAAAACCCATGCTTATTAATATTATTTTCAAGATAGTTTCGCACGCAATGATTTTAGTTTAGCGTGGAAATACACATGCTTACTAATGATGTATTATTGATGTTGTGGTCAGTTTAGCTTGGAGGAGCCTTTTCTTATTGAAATTTCTGTGGAAATCTTGCAGGGTTGAGTCAGAATTGTTGTTTCTAGTATAGCTTGGAGATACCCATGCTTACTGTTAGTGAGGACGCGAGTAAAAAGTTTCTGTGTTTTATCAGTGTAGTTTGGGGAAACCCTTGCCTGATCGTGTTATGAATCTTTTGTCTCGTGTCAGTTTAGCTTGGATAACCCATGCTTACTGTCTGGCCTGCGTCGGGTTTTTGTTGGTACGTATACTTGTGATCTGATTTTTGTTTGAGTGTGTTGTATTTTCCAACAGTCTCTCACAGCCTGGACTGATATTTTTTTCAACCATGCAGAGGCTAAGTTTTGCCTGGGGTGGATACCATCTGAATATAATTCAAAGTTGTAATATTTCCTTCGGGCTGCTATTCTGTTGTCTCCTTTTTTGTAATTTGAGCTGCAGCTGAGATCCGAGGAGAATTCTGGAGAGTGGCTGTTGAGTTCTTTGTTTAATTTTCTAATTTCGCTGTTGATTTTGTATACTTGGTTCGAAAGAAATTCGTCTTGTTCACTGAATTTTGTTGGGTCTTTGTGGTGATGTTTTTGGTTCCATATTTTTATTGAGTAGATTGGTAATTCAAGAATGGTGACTTTTGATTGTGGGTATTCTCGAAAAAGTTCAATGATTTCTTTGAAGTTATCTACTACACTGTCTATAATCTTGTCATCGAATGAGGTTAGGGAGATATATTTATTATTTTTGGTGGTCAGATCACAGGTCCCTAGCCACACGTATAGCGATATATTTCCTAGATGTTGTATTTTGTTTCTGATATTCCTTCTTAGCCAACGTAGGCTGTCACCCGACTTACTACTACTACTGCATTTACACCACCATTTCAGTTCTCTTTCTGAGGGGTGGGATATTTGTTGTTTTAGCCAGTTCCCCTTGCTGTCGGAAAGAACTACTGGTGTTAGGATTTTTATTCCTTTTATGTCCTCTCTGGACTTATTATTGAATTTTATCAACTTGTTTTCTGTCATTAATGATGTGTTTTAATCGAATGATTAAAATTTGTCCGAATTTTTTGTAGATATTCAAGATGGCGGATGGCGTGTTTTCGTTGTCGGCACTGACAAAGTGGTATTTTGGACCTGGTACACGGGGCGAGACTTGTTTTTACATATTTTCTGAAGTTATGATGTCTAAATTAAATAATGAAATGGAATTGGGGATTATTTAAATCAATTAAGTCCTGAAATATAGATATTTTCTCTTCTAGTCTTCTTCTGCTCTGAAAAAGATGTCTTCACACTTGCGCATGGTGGTCTGTTTTATTGGTGGATGAAACCCGAGTACCCCGAGAAAATCACTGACCTATCGCAAGTCCCTGACAAACTTTATCATATCATGTTGTATCGAGTACACCTCCCCATGAACGGTGTTCGAACTTACAACGTTAGTGGTGATAGTCACTGATTACGCAGGTACTTGCAAAATCCAAGTACTGTACGATCACGAGCACGACGGCTCCAAGCAGGAAGGAGGAAAGTAGTAATGTCTCTACTACATATTTGATATACGTATCCCATTTAATACACTATGTAGATTCCTTTTCAAATTATAGGACGTTTTAAGCTAAATTACTTGTACAAGATTGAATACCAAATATCAAAATGTTCTATGACCATCATCGGGAACTGGGCAGACAATGCTAGATTTCAGTATCGCAATTTCTAGAAGATATATTCACGTAAGTCGTTGCAGAGAATGGCTACCAATAATAACTATATTGTACATGCTCCTATTTCACGGCGTGTAGGTACTGTAACTATACGTTCCAATTGCATGGGTTGCTTACCTCTACTAAACTGCATATTATCATTACACAGGTTGCCAGTAGAAGAGTATACCAGGTATTTGCCTTGATACTGGTTGTATTTTCCGTTCTTGGTAAATTCACTGCTGTGTTTGTGACCATTCCTGACCCAGTCATCGGTGGCGTTGCCGTTGTAGGCTTTGGGACATTTTTGGGCCTTATCATGTCAAACCTACAGTACATTGATCTTAATTCGGCCAGAAACCTAGCAGTTATTGGTATCTCTCTGTTAATTGGATTAATGATTCCTAATTGGACGAAGAAGAATCCTATGTCTATTGCAACTGGTAATTTAACTGTTTCATTAATTTATTAATTAATTAATTTTTCCGATCGTTTGTCTTAAATATTACAGCTTATTTAAAATTTAAATAATCAAGACTTTCAAAATTCAAAATAAGTGCCTCATTGTCTTTGATGACTATGATATATAATAAAACGTAGATATCTAATTTATTGTGCACGACACGTTTTCTGGAATAATCTTCATCAGACTCGCTCAAAGTCAAATTTTTGAAAGCCAAATACATATGACATATGTACACGTAATTGGCATAGTTATTGTCTAATAACAGTTGTCATCCCAGGCTAGTTGTTGTCTAATAACAGTTGTCATCCCAGGCTAGTTGTTGTCTAATAACAGTTGTCATCCCAGGCTAGTTGTTGTCTAATAACAGTTGTCATCCCAGGCTAGTTATTGTCTAATAACAGTTGTCATCCCAGGCTAGTTATTGTCTAATAACAGTTGTCATCCCAGGCAGTTATTGTCTAATAACAGTTGTCATCCCAGGCTAGTTTGAATGACAGACAATTTAGTGACAAAACAAAAAAGACAAAGAATGGTGGACCAAACACGAACCCCAATAATACTCGTGGTGAACTCGTGTGCCCTGGAAGGTCGGAATTAACTTTGGATTGTGGAATTAAAGCAAAGACTGAATGTCGTATTTTATTGTCATAATTATACTATAGGAATGAACACAAGTTTTACAATTTATATGACGTTCTCTCCAAGGGATTGCTTAAAACAATATTGTCATACAAAATGGAAACAAAAACTTCAATTATTTTATTTTTAAGGATTATAAAAATGATTGACATTCATGAAATGAAAAATTGAATTGTAAATACAATCTATTGGCCTATACAATATTGAAGAACATGGCTAAATTGTGAATGTAAGTTTGATATCTAAATAACTTGCCAACAATTTACAGGTTTAGAAGATCTAGATAGATTATTGAGAACTATATTAACAAATCCTATGATTGGCGGATTCCTGGCATTTTTTCTGGACAACACAATTCCAGGTATTTATCAACTTTCGCAAGACAAAATAAGAAACTGGTTGCTATGGTAATATTACAGTAAATATCAAACACTGAATCCAATTAAATGAAAATAACAGAATTCTAACATAAAAATATCGGTTTGAAGGAGTCAATCTGTCATAGATATCTATTTCTGAATGATTGCTTTACAAATGTATTGAAGCTAATAGTGTGCTAATATTGATTCCAAACTCAGAAGTGCTCAAGCTTAACTACATATGCAGTCAGTGTCTATGGCAAGTAATATCGTATGTTCGAATCACGGTCATGGCGAGGTGTATTGGATACATTATGTGATAAAGTTTGTCAGTGATTGCATCAGTTCCTGAGTTTTCACGTGTTTCATCAAGAGCACAGAATTCAGGAAGAATGGCTACAAAGGTATTATCTTAGTAAAATAATTTTAAAAAGATCATTGAATACTACTAAATCAGTGACTTGCGACAGGTCAGTGGTTTTCTCCGGGTACTCCGGTTTCATCCACCAATAAAACTGACCGCCAATATATAATTGAAATATTGTTGCAAGTGGCGTTAAACACCATAACCCTAACCCTATATCTGATTAGCTTATTACAGATTATGAGAACGTACACGAATACAATAACAAATAAAACAAGATATACCACACAAATAAAAACATACATGTACATTTAATATAGTTGTTACTTACTTTCATATCATTTCATTTTCGTTGACAGGAACAAAACTAGAACGTGGTTTAGTGGAATGGGATGCCTCTGGAGAGGTAGTTCTTGATGATTTACCTTCCAGTGATTATGAAGAAGATGCATCCGTATATGAAATAACTGCCATTTCTAAAAGACTCAAAAATATTAATTTCCTTAAATATATTCCATTTTTTCCTAATTTTGATCCTAACGTTTTCAAGTGTAATTGTAACTGTGCTTGTCGAAAATGTAAGAAAGAGGAATACAACCCCTAGATTTGTTCGTACCCATGTTATTAATGTACACCATATGCATTACATCCCAAATGTGTTCGTAGTATCAAAATATTAGGTATTCCCAATTTAAAATACATATTTTCTATTGACTTTCTTTATTTACCAAAACGATTTTTTTAAGTTTAGGAGGATATTGACTGCACAAAAATGATTTATTGTTTATTGTGCAAAATTTAATAGACACATATTTATTTACATTGTTTTGGTATCCCAGGGGAAACGATCGTATGGTACGTAATTAAATTTCAGTTTACTTTTGCATGTTAACTGTATCTGTATCAATACGTCGAAGATACCACTTGCCTAACACCTCCATGACCTGTGGACTTGAGGCAGCCTTTTGTGAATGTGCAATCTGATACGCAGAGTTATGGATCCTTATAATCCCTCATTACCCATTAATGTCAAACACACATAACCCTACCCCTCCACAATTACTTGGTTAAATATATCAATTCTATGAGTGAGTGATTATTCTTTAACATCAAAATGGGAAATTTTATCAGCTATATCATTGCGACAAGTTACATTTTGATTTGATGACAATGATGTCTGCTTTGTACTAGACCAACACGCTGAGTTTAATTTTTATATGTCTAACTCGCTGAAAATAACAGTTTGCTAGTAGACCTGTCGCTCCACTCGGGCACATTATTCTGATTACAAGCCATCAAGTACCAGTATTTGCTCTTATTTCATAATGCTTCGTGCTTAGCAGAGGAACAGCAATTACCAAATTCATAGTCTTTGTTTTGACCCCACCGGGGCTCGAACTGAAGATAATTCCCTCTTATAACAATATTCATCATGCATGATTTTTGTTTAATACTGGTAATTAATTAATACAAATATTTCACAGGTAATATTACCATTATATATAGAACCTACTCTATAGAGTTTACCTTCCTTTAAAGTTCCCAACTCATAAACTATGAATGCATACATGACTATGACCAAATATCACATACATGTATATGGACATTAAAATGCAGTTTTATAGAGGTATATATGAATATCAGTAGATTTAGATATAACAACATAGCAAATGTAAATAGTAAAACAAATATCATAACTCAATTACGAATGGAAAACATTGTAGTTATGATTGTATTAACAGTAGGTAGAGAAAGTGTGTCATTTTCATTAATAAAATATGAATTATGTTGTTATGCCAAAGCACTTTGTGAAGGGATATAGTAACGCTACCGTACTTCCGTAACATCCTTGTGAACACTCTAGAATCAACATCCTTCAATGGATTTTGACCAAACTTTGTACATACTTAGACCTTAAGAGAATCTGGAATCTTATTGTTTTTCAAGGTCATAGGTCAAAGTCACCGGGTCAAATTTTTAGGCGAGGCGATATGCCACACTTTGCGTTGCCCTTGTTGTATGGTAAACAACAAACAGATAATAAAAAACATGATTTTCATTTGTGTTATTTCTTGTGTCCTTGTTTAGAATTTCTGACTTGTTAACTTGTTTCCCCCATCTCTTCAAATTAAAGTTGGAAAAACAATGGACATTTCAGATTAGACAATCCAAAAACACAGGCAATGTATGGTACAAGACACATAACAAAGAGAACAAAACCAAAAACAACATGGCACAGAAAACTGGACTCCACAAAAAAAGAGCATCAAACAACATCACATAATTATGTCTAGATCAAAATATTGTTTTAGACAGCTTTCACTGAATTACAATAGGTTTGGTTTATGGTGTTTAATGCCACTTTCAACAATATTTTAGTTATATTGTGGTAGTCAGTTTTATTGGTGGAGGAAACCGGAGGACCGGGAGAAAACCACCGAACCTGTCACAAGTCACTGACAAACTTGATCATATAATGTTGTATCAAGTACACCTCACCATGAATGGTGCTCAAAACTCATAATTTTAGTGGTGATAGGCAATGTTTGCACAGGTAGTTGTAAATCCAACTACCATACGATAATGACCATGACAGCCCCCTGAATTACAATAGAGTGCATTGGTAGACTAGTGATGAAGATCATCGACTTCTACTTACCACAAAACTTAACATCAAGGACTTGGGTTAGAGGCACAATGACCACCTCCAACTTTGAGGTTTCTAGACAACTACCAATGACTGAGGGTTTAACCAATCAGCTTGTTATGTCATTCCAGGATTTTCTCTTCCATTAAGTTTTGGTAGTCACGAAAAATTGACAAAAATTACAATAAACCTCAACCCATCCCTATTATCATAATCATTATGAAAAGAAAGCTTAAACAATGATGGTCAGCAATTCTACCAACAACAACAAAACAAACAACCATCTCTCACCTTAAAACATTGAACACAAAAACAAGACCACAGGTTAAAAATCAAGTTCCTGGTTTGAAACATGTCAATGGTCTATTGTTGATATTCTATGACATACTCACAAAGGAATATTACACATTTTGATATGTTGATCGACTGATTGATTGGTATTTAACGTCAACCTTAGCAATATTTCAGCTATTTCATGGCGTGAAAATCTAAGGCAAGAGAAATTCGGTGACAATAAATTTATTTGAAAAACATTAACAAATGTCATAGCCATCCAGATAAATAACAGATACCTGTAATTCATTAACAATAATTAATTAATATGAAGCAATTAATAATCTTTCAATAATTATTCAAATATTTCAATCATTTGTAGACTTATCAAGAAGACAATCATGCATTTATATGTACCTTAAATTATATACAATATATAAACATACCCCATTGCAATAAATAAAACATATCAAGAGGTAAAAGGTTAAGATTCTGGTATAAAACATAAAAAAGTAATGAGTGACTAGGGGGTGGGGGAATAGGTGAATTTTCTGTAATTTGAAATGCAGAAAACATGTACCTGTATATAACACAATCGGTGAGCGAGAAGTTGTCACCATGACCTGATAAGCTATTAAACTATGAATATTCATAAAGGGAATTTCTATCAAAAGTTTTATATCTCTCCAAAATATACTCTCTCACACTTAGTGATGACCTTGACCTTTGATCTGAGGTAAAGGTTCAATTGTTTTCTTTTTGTTATGCCTGTTGTTTTATCAAAGAGAAATGTTATTCTAGTTATAAAACAAACAAAAAATATGTTCACAGATGGACAGACCTCTTGATTCAAGTATAAACTCAATTTCATCCAAAACAAAATGTGTAATCAAGAAAAATTGCATTTATTACATTCTGATTGGATAAAAGCAAATACAGTACAACCTGCCAATGCAGTCACCTGTATTAAAAGGTCATCTTTTTCTGGACCTGTCATATAAAATTGGATAGGAATTGAATTTCTTTTAAGAGGTCACCTGCCTCATCATAAGGCCACTTGTTCTTTGTCCCAAATGTGACCTCTTAATACAGGTTAGACTGTAAACATCTATATAATGTAAAAATATGAATTATATTGTGAAATAAATTTAAGAAATATCCTGTCTTAGTACAAATTTAGCACAAGTAAAATATAAATAAATTAGTACATTAAGGTTGGTTGGTTTGGTTTATGGTGTTTAACGCCACTTTCAACAATATTTCAGTTATATCATGGTGGTCGGTTTTATTGGTGGAGGAAACTGGAGTACCTGGAGAAAACCAACGACCTGTCACTGACAAACTTTATCACATAATGTTGCATCGAGTAAACTTTGACATGAGCGTGATTCGTACTCACGTTAGAAGTAATAAGCACTGGTTAGACAGGTAGTTGTAAATCCAACCATCACTACCACAAAGGCCCCTATTAGATGAAGGAGTATATATAGGAGTAAATAAAAGATATTCCTGGTAAGATTACCACAACCACAATATAAAATATCTGACCTTTTGCTTTGGCAAAATGGATGATGTAAAAAGATGATGACGATGATGACAAATACAAAACAAAAACATCGTTACAAGAATAAGAGACAACAAAATTAAAATACAACAATGATATGACATTCACAGATCAAACTAAATATCTAATGCTATTTAAAGTTACAACTATTAAAATTGATGTGACATACATACAAAATGTAAATGAGCGGAATTCTAATTCTAAATACAATCTGATCAACCAATGAAAAAAGTGGTTCTAAATACAGATTAAATAAATTAATATGATTTACACATCTACAATAGAAAGAGAATTCCAAATACAATCTGATCAATCAATGAAAAAAGTGGCTATAAATATAGATTAAATAAATATGATACATGTTGTTTAATTACATAATGAAAAGAGAAGTCGTATTCAAAATTTTAAAGTAAGTCGCCGTGAAAATCCATAATTAAATCAAATTTTTTTATCAAAGAGAAGACATAGTCATTTTCAAGGCATATAATTGATTATGTCTGATTTTACTTCAAAAACTTGAAATCTATTACATTACGAATAATTTGTACTTATCTAAAAAAAATAATTAAATAGTTATCTATCTATCTATCTGTTCAGTTAATACACTGTTGTATATTCCTGATTTTAGTTGAAACATATCCTATTTGCTCAATGTGCAAAAAAGGATAAGACACAAGTTAAACAAACTTATGAAGTCTTACCCTGATCAGGAAGTGCATTCTATTTCCAGAAATATTTGATTAAATAAAATTACATATTGATACATGTATACATAGGATAACAGACAATTCTCTCAAGTCAGTATCATGATAAAGTCAGTATTTTAGGGGTTGAGTTATGGTGTTTAATGCCATTTTTAACAATATTTCAATTATATTGTTCAGCATTTAAAAAAAAAAGAAGTTATATTTCAAAATTTTAAACATTTGTTCAGTATTTTAAATTTGCATTTAAATATTAAAGGAGGCAGATTTAGAATATATTGTTTAAACTAAATTAGTGTCAGATCAAATTACTCCACTTTTATTATTGAAATATATTTTAATTTGCTGATTCGCTATCAATTTAATAATAGTCAAAATCTAGAATACAATTTCAACTAAGACAAAAATAACTGATATATTGCCTACTATGACTTTTTCTACACTATGAGAAAATAAGTCAAATTTGATAACACATGTTTTGTGAAAATATGAAATATTAAAATCCTTTATGTGGATTTGAGTTTTGAAATCAATTAATAAAATAAAATATATTTAAATTCTATAGTTTGTGAAACTTGACTAAATATTTTTGTGAAATTCTAAATTATTAAAATTCTTATGCGGATTTGACTTTGAAATCAATGAATAAAATAAAATACATTTAGATTCTTCATTTGCTAGGTAAAATATCCAGTCCAGCCCACTTATAATGAAATTTTAGATGAACATGAAATTTTTTCGTTATAACCAGAACTTCAATATAACAAGACTTGATATATACTCAACAGACTTTATGGGGATTAGTAATATGTTTAATATAACCGACTTCAATATATAAGTGAACTCAACCGTAAAATTAAACTTTACAATAAAAAAAATGTCTGACATTAAAAAAATTGATGTCAAGATAATAATTGAGGTCATCTGTTTTTATTTGAGAAGAGCATTGACGACAGCCTTGACATTGAGATTACGAAGATCTGTGTACGTTTGTCCAGTACCAACAAAAACAATTGGCTGTCCTGTAGTATACGTCATTGAAATGGCAGCACCAACCTACAAAAATAATGAGGATATCGTTACAGATTGTTTGATAATTCGTTTCCATTTTGTCAATTTTCAATTTTTTTTATCATATTTATCATGATATGGTTTAATTGTTTGCCAATTTACTTCTATTTTCTGTAATAATGGTTGAAGTGTTTGATATAGAACTTCTGACTTTTAGGAATACTTTCATGTAACAATACGGTCATAAAAGCAATAAAAATATTATTGAATTATTTAGACAGTAAGAATGTTGAGATATATTCTTTTTTTCTTGGCCAGTTAGTAATTTATTTTTCTTCAAGTCCTCCAGAATTTTGCACTAAGAAATTGTTGAAAATAATTTAGTTTTAATCATCTGTATTGTTGATTCAGGCTAACTTGGCCAGGTGTGGCTATCGGTCGTAGTTCAATTAGAACCTTCATTTTTAATTTAGGGTGGACAGGTAAAATACTTTACATCTGAATTCACTGATCCATTTAATTAGAGTCAATTGACAATTATTATACCTTTAATTTATATTCTATATTATGCAAACAACAATACTATGAATATCCGATTGTTGTTATTTGTACGAGAACCTGGTGTTACGTATAAATAGTAGATTCCTCCACAGTCATAGTTTGAAGTTCAAACAGGCCGGCCAGGTTACTTTGTAACATCAATAATCAACTTCAAAATAAATTATTGTCTAAGATTTTATTTAATGTATATATTTACATCAGTGTAAAAACTAGGTTAATTTTTCCAGACAAAAAATTGTAAATTCATTTCTATAAGTAATATAAGCTTTATAAAAGGATCAATTAAATGGAAAATTCCTGCCATGTAACAATTCCACAAATGTCATTTGTTACAGTGATTTCTGAGAACAAATATTTAAATGTGCAGTTGACAATGATGATGATGAAAGCAGACACAAAATGATGACAATATCCCCACATGATAAGCTAACAACACAAAAAAAGTGAATCCTGACAAGATTTTTGACTAATTGCCTGTTGGAAACCTAGTAACACAGAATACAACCATGATATAACTGAAATATTGTTGAAAGTGGCATTAAATACCATAAACCCACAGCCCACCCAGAACCATTAATCTGCTTCCTAACTCCTATTTAACTTACTTTGTCATCAATAGTATCAAACTTGGTCAGTACTATCCCGTCAATAAGTCTAGGATTAGTCATGTTAGAATGGTCAGCGAGGGCCTGGTTAAATTTGGTCAGCTGATCAACAGCCTCGTTCCCAACCAGAGCTTCACCAACAAACAAAACCAGGTCCGGCTGGTTTATCTTAATAAGCTGGAAAAAAAGAAAATTAAAACCATAATAAAAACATGATGGTGTTGTGCAAAAATACAATTTAAAATGATCATCAATAAAATTTGGGTACATATTAAAAATTTCACAATTTTGTTGGGTTATAAAATTCTGATAGATTGAATTCCTGACAACATAATATTTTCCTGTATTTTCATGGTATTCGATATTAGTGGTCATATCTGTAATTTAAAATGTATGAAAGTGGATGACATCATCCTTACAGCATTTTATTGTTATTGGTGAGGAGTTATGTCCCTTTTTGGAAATCACAATAAAGGAAAATGAGCAATCAAGAGCATTTTCTGACTTTCAGAGTCTACTAGTAAAAGAGAAATTGTCACATTGAATCATGCTACTACTATTGTAACAAAATGATTAATAACTAAATTTAAACATTATTCTCTTTTTTTTTCTCTCCATATTTTGATCATGTCAATCAATAGAGGGGCCATCATGGTTGTGATCATGTGGTAGTTGGATTTATAGCTACCTGTGCATTCAGTGCCTCTCACCACTAACTTTGTGGGTTCGAATCCCGCTCAGGCGAGACGTACTGGATACAACATTATGTGATAAAGTTTGTCAGTGACTTGCGGCAGGTCAGTGGTTTTCTCCGGTTTCCTCTACCAATAAAACTGACCACCACGATATAACTGAATTATTGTTGAAAGTGGCATTAAACACCATAACCCCAACTCTAACTCCCTCAATTAATAGAGAAATTGAATTGTTTCTTGTGAATAACAATATTTCTAAAGATTTTATACAAATGATAAATTTATTACTTCCTTTAAAAACAACAACATAATAATAGTTTTATAATTAGAAACAGGGAGAAATAGACATAAAAAAATGTGTCTTCTCCATCTCTACTCAAAAGGAATTTTCAAATTTCTTCAAGATTATGTTTTTCAGTACAAAGCTTGTAACTTTTTGGTTTGAGTGAGTGAGTGATTAATGATTTTTGATTTTTTTGTGTTTTAACGCCACTTTCAACAATATTTCAGCTATATCATGGCGACCAGTTTTAGTGGTGGAGGAAGCCGGAGTACCCGGAGAGAACCACCGACCATGGGCAAGCAACTGGTAAACTTTATCACTTGCGGCTGCGAGTCGAGTGCATGAGTGAGTGATTAATTTAACAATGTTTTTAGCCATATCATGGAAAGAACAAGTTACATATCAATGATATAAACATGAAGTCTGCTTTATACTAGACAAACAAGCTTAGTTGGATTTTATAGTGCTTATGTAACATTACAATTGTCTCCTATGATAAAGTCTGAGGATGGAATAAAGCACAGCGATGACTTCGTTCGGTCTGTGTAAGGTTTTTCATTACAAACATAACAAAACCGGACACAATTTCAGAGGACACTATTATGTCTTACGCTAGCTCATTAACACATCAGTCAACTGATAGACATGTCGTTTCACTCTGAGCACATGATCCTGATTCCGAGCCAAACAGTCTTTGCTCTTGCCCTTTAATTCTGCGTACTTAGATGAGAAGCAACGAAAACCAATTTTATAGTCTTTAGTTTGACCTATGTTTGAAGAATTGAATATTTTCAGTAACATCAATAATGTGTAATATAAAAATATTTATTAAATATTGTAATATGTTTGGACAAACTTAGAATGTTACAACTTTACCTTTGATAGAGCTCTCATAAGAGGCTCATTGTCCTGCATTCTTCCAGCAGTATCAACTAGTACCACATCAATATGGCAGTCACGAGCTGAAAAAAATGTCAAATTGTATTACATTTATGTACTTGGTTACAAAACAAATTGATGTGAAACCTGTCTAAACCGAATCCTAAATAAACCAGCAAATACAAATTTAAAAGTCATTTATGTGACCAGTCTGGTGATCAAAATAATGATCTACTGTACTTGAAGGAAGCTCATTAACCATTACACCACTCATGTGGTCAAAAGTATAATTAAACAGAGAATGTATCAGAAAAATAAACAAAAAGGGGAGATAATTCAATAAAAGTAACAAGTATATATGTTTAAAACTGCCCACCATAGTTGATAGCTTCCATAGCAATTCCAGCAGCATCTTTGCCATAGCCTTTCTCATACAGCTGTACCATGTGTTGTCCATTTTTATCTGGGGGATGTAGGGCGTTCAGTTTCCTGGTGTGTGTACGGAGCTGTTCTACAGCCCCTGCCCTGAATGTGTCACAGGCAGCTATCATCACTCTAAATCCATTCTCAATCAACCAGAAACAAATCTATAAATAAATATAGAGAAATTATCAACAACTCAGAAAATGTGTTAAAACCTCTTCTTAAGAAAATCAGAAAATATGTATTTGAAATGTACGCATAGATATGAATTTTAAAGACAGATGGATGGTATTTTTTAAACATATTTATGATGAGCAGTGCCTTCTAGTACAATATCATTTCATTCATTATTGAAAGAGTGATTGTTGTTTAATGCCAACTCAGCAATTTGTCGGCTATATCATGGAGAGAACAAAATAATTTTCAATGAAATGATGATGCAGGCCACTTTGTACTAGACCAACACGATTAGCTGGATTTTTATAGTGCTAGCTCACTGAAACAACAATCCACGGATAGACATGTCGACCCACTCGGACACATTATTATGATTCCGAGCCAACCAGTCTTTGCTCTTTCTCCTAATGCTGTATGGTTAGCGGAGAAGCAACAAATACCAATTTCATAGTCTTGTGTTTGGCCTGATCGGGGCTAGAACCCACGATCTACTGCACTTGTGGCGAGCACGCTAACCATTACACCATCGATGCGGTTCATTCATTATAGGTGTATACATTTGGTAAAATACCGTATGAGAAACTATTTCATAATTAATATTTACTTCAAACTTCACTATTTTTAATAAGCTGAATTTAAAGTGCAATGACGATCTCTGTATGTACACTAGTATTTAGAATATTAGAATATAAAGAATAACGTCAAATAAAAAAGGTCGATCCAGACATTATCACTATTATCAAAAGTCTGATAGGACGAGTTGTGACAATGTTTGTCCAGTTTTTTAAAACTGAAGTTACTGTTGTTATTGGTAACATCATAATAGGTTTGATGTCACACTGACAGATAATATTCAACATCAGATTCAGTCAGTTGATACTGAAACTATCCCTCCGTGAGATCAAAGGAAAAATGTATAAAAAATTACCATTAATATGCGTTACAAATGATGGCTGGTTTAAATAACAGATTCTAATATGATGGCCTATATATCATCAACCAGTATAGCGCTCGGGATAAAATAATTGAATATAAATGCCAAACCCATGGTTAAATGAGCACAAATCTACGGCTGCCATGAATTATTTCTTAAATTTACTTCTTAGAAATATTCTTTTTTTTAAGAAACCTTTAAAAAAAACATTTCACCATAAATGTATAAATTACCATTAATATGTGTTACCAATGATGGCTGGTTTAAATAACCGACTTCACTGCTTAGAAGTTTTTTTCTTTTCTTTTTTTGTTGAAGAAATCGGAAAATAACAATGTTACCTTAGCTAGATTTGTTGATTTCCCAACACCATTTACTCCACAGAAAGTTACACAATAGGGTCTGCCTTTTTGCTTACATTCCATAGCGTCTCTAAGGATGTCAATCCGTCTCTTTGGTAACAGAATATTATAACAGGATTCCTGCAGTGTCTGTTTCACAGTATTAGCAGTTGCTGCAAAAAAAAAACAAAAAAACAACACATGTTAATAAACTAAATGTGCAACCATTGATAAGCAACACAATATAAAAACTAGGATAATTTGGATGCTACAATGAATTTCAAAACAGGACTGTATAAATAATTAGTTTGTTACGAAGGTGAGTGAGTGTTTGCACTTATATTAGTCTACTGGACTAGAAAATTATTTTACACTACTCTGATACTTCATTTGAACAGTAAATAAAAAATCTTGGTTTAATAATAAAAGCTATAATTTTTGCGACCTGCCAATAATGTAATTGTTTCAAGTATCCCACAGTGGTTTGGTTAATATGGTGTATTATGCCACTTTCAACAATATTTCAGTTATATTGTGGCGCTCAGATTTATTGGTGCAGGAAACTGGAGTGCCCAGAGAAAACCACAGACCTGCCGCAAGTCACTGACTTTATCACATAATGTTGTATCGCCTGAGCGTGATTCGAACTCACAACATTAGTGGTGACAGGTACTGATTGCATTGGTAGTTCCAACTACCATACGATTACGATGGGCCACTGGTCCCACAGTGTGATGAGTGGAGAGTATCTAAGCCTTGGTTTACAAACAATGAAAAAAACATAATGGTTATAAAACTACATTTGTATTATGATGTTCTTTACAATTTGTCAGTGGATGCATTTTAAATTTGAACCATTTGGAATAAAGTAAAATTTTATATGTTAAACTAAAAAATTGACACTTTCAAAAAAAAATTCTTAGTAGAATTACAAAACTTACTTGAAAAAGTTCCAAGAACTCTGCCTTCTAATTTAGCTGCCACAGAATCACAGAGTTTTTCAGCAATATCAGCTGCCACATTCTTAGCTGAAAAATATAATTATACCTTAAATAGTGATCAAAACTACACTTTAAAAAAATGATATGGTAGTTGGATTTACAACTACCTGTACAATCACCACTAAAGTTGTGAGTTTATGTCGAGGTGTACTCAATACAAAATTATGTTCTAAAGTTTGTCAGTGACTTGCGACAGGTCTGTGGTTTTCTCTGGTTTCTTCCAGCAATAAAATTGACTGCCACAATATAACTGAAATATTGTTGAAAGTGGCAATAAAATAAACCAAAGCAACCAACCATTTTTTTTAAGTTCCTTCTTTGAACAAGAATAAATCAAGTACCCCAGTAAAAAATGGACACCAATAAAGACAATATCACAACATGTCAAAATCAATCTTACATGATGATGAGACCGTGGAATTCAGGATCTTTTTCCCCGCTGTCATTTAACAATGAATAAATAAATAAAGGGGGGTTATGGAATGGATATGGTGTATAACGCCACTTTCAACAATATTTCTGTTATATCGTGGCGCTCAGTTTTATTGGTGGAGGAAATCGGAGTACTCTGGGAAAACCTGCTGCAAGTCACTGACAATGGGCAGGATTTGAACATTTTCCGTCATAAGTTTTATGATAAAAGCCTTTTTTGTATACAAAGCCAAATAACGTCTAATCTTTACGTTTCAAACTGGAAGTCTTCATATGACGTCATGTTGGTTATGTGCCAAAGTCGTCAATAACATTTCGCGGAATATTTTCAGTTTACAATCGCATGTGAATTCACCGTAACACAACAAGGGACGTAACCACCACACTTATAGTTTTGCAAAAGTAGTTCCGGCGGGAAAGAACTGATATTTCACATGTGAAATAACGGAATTTATTGCACGGATAAATCCCCATAATTCACACCTATCTATATAATAAACACCATAACCCTAACCCTAGAGTTACATCCACTGAGACATACCTATAACATGATCTTTCATCTTTTCCAGAGCAGGCTTTAAGTCTTCTTTAGTTAGAGTCTTAGATCCAACAAGGTTTTTAAACATACTAAACATTCCACCTCCTTTAGCTTTTGAACTTCCACTAAAAAATAGGTAAAATACATAAATCAATAATTATTGATATTTATTATTACATTTTTCCTTTTACCTGACAGAGGGATATTTTCAGTATCAACGACCTAACTCTGACAGGCCTTTCAATAAAGGCCGGTACCAGGTATTTTTTCCCCCCTTAAAATATTCTTTAGTACCTCATGATTTTTAAAGAGTGTTGTATAAGGTATTAAAGAAAATTGTTCAAATTTTAATAAAAAGTACTGCCTGTAAATAGTGAAGTACTGGTAGACTTGAAAAATAATGAAAGCCCTGATACTGAAATTTATCAGTTAGTGTGATGTCAAACACATTACTATGCTACCAATAAGAATAATAAACATCAATTATGAAGGTCTCAACATATATTATCACAGCTTGTCCTACCAGAATCTCTATGATACTGACTGTCTGACATCATTCTACATGGAGATGTCTCAATCCCAAAATTTACTACACAGATGTATGGAAATTATACCCAAATGAGATTTTTAACAACAATCTCCCTACCCTACAATTAGTATATTAAACATGCTCTAAATTGATCCAATCAAAACCTATCTAGCAAATAAATATTGATAATACAGTCAAACCTTCCCATGCCGTCACCTGTATTACACAGTCACATGTATTAAAAGGTCACTCTTTTCTAGTCCTGTCAATGAAAATTTCATATAAATTGAACCTCATTTAAGGTCACCTGTCTTATAAGGTCACTTTTTCTATGTCCCAAAGGTGACTTCTTAATACAGGATTGATTGTACATGTAATAAATTCCTGGTACTCATGTGGTAATACCTCTTAACAGTTTCCTGTACCCCTTTTTCTTCTTCTTCCTCTTCTGATTCCTCCTCCTCTTCACTTTCTCCTTCATCTAAGTCCCTCAGTCCTCCTTTCATCTGCCCTACCCAATTTCTCTGAAAAGATAAGGTATTATGTTCTATAAAATGAAAAATAAAAAATACCACAATTTAAGGGTGAAAATCAAATCAAATATTAGTTGTCTCCCTTACCTTGTTACTTTTGCAGTATTAATCTCTCTCTCTCTCTCTTTTTTTTTTATAGTATCTTTTTTTTTATAGTAGTATATGATCTATCTGAGTGGAAGCAAACTCATGCAGGTATTATATTTGTTTAATTTATATCTGTTTTGCCATTGGACATCCAATCATTAAAAGGGGAAGGGTTGGGATTCAATTTACCAATACCGGCCATTTATTTTTGGTGCCTGTCCCAAATCGAGACCTGGATTTCCATCGACATATGTCATTGCCTTTTTGGTGTTCAATGATTTGAGGTGAGAAACAGTTGTTCATTTGGTTGATATTGGTGGAATTGTTGACCATCCTGGTTTAAACTTCTTATTCATAATCAGCTGATTTATATATTTTCATATACTTGTACATAGCTGGGAATTTATTACCTATATATATATATATTTCTTTGGTCCAATTCATAAATCATTTTGAATCCCTGGAAAAAGTTGAGCCAGATTTAATCAAATTTGTATTTCAAATACCAACTAGAATAATGGTGTTTAATGCAACTTTCAGCATATATTCAGTTATATTGTGGCTGTCAGTTTTATTGGTGGAGGAAACCCGAGTACCCAGAGTAATCCACAGACCTGCCACTGACAAACTTTTATCACATGGTGTTGTATCGAGTACATCTCGCCATGAGTGAGATTCAAACTCACCACTTTAGTGGTGATAGGTACCGATTACATGGGTAGTTGTAAATCCAACTACTACACAATCACAACTAAGACAGCCCCTTCAAACACCAATTTAACAATTTGATTTTTTGACAATGCTATGGTTAATTTTACCTCCTCAACAGATGGCATCACCAGCTTCTCCTCAATACCATTAACAGCATTATCACCTCCTCCATTAAGAGAACTAAAATCAAGAGATACAGCATCTTTATTTGTTCCTCCCATTTCCCATTTAGTAGCTTGTTTTCCTTTCTTCTTGGGGACGGTCTCAGCTTTTGGACTGGCTCTGCATAAAATACAAAATATAATCAAGTAAGAATATTGACAACAAAGATATAAATATAAATACAGGGATGATGCTAGTTACAAAATAAAATAACTGAAATCAATAAAAAAAAATATTTAGCTGAAACCAGATAAACCTCCTTTCAAAATGGTCCTTTTGACCTGTTCTGACAGTGTCCAGCAACTTTCAATTTGTTCAAAAACAATTTTGAGAGGAAAATACAAATGTAGCTGAAATCAGTTAAATAACTGGAAAGAATCATCCCTGTAGATATTTTGTATTTTCTGTAACCAAGGTTTTTCTATAATATTTTCTTTCATTGTCAGTAATGTTTGAGGAAGCAAGTGTCAGCGAGTGAAGAAAAAAAACAGTTGAGTGAGTGATTGTTGCTCAACGCCAAACGAGGAATTTTTCAGCTATATCATGGTGAGAACAATGAAATGATGATAACAGTGTCCGCATTAAACTAGACCACAATGCTTAATTGGATCTTTATAGTGCTAGCTCACTGAATCAACAGTCCGCAGGTAGACATTTCGCTCCACTCGGACACGTTATACCGATTTCAACTTTTTCTAGCTAACCAGTCTTTGCTCCGACTCCTTAATGCTGTGTGCAAAGTGGAGAAGCAGCAAATGCCAATCTTATAGTTTTTGGTTACACCTTTGATAGTAATCCATGAACTACTGCACTCAAAGTGAACGTGATAATGATTACACCACAGATGTAGTCCTATCAGATAGAACTATTTATACAGGTACATGTAAATGATACATTTCTAATACAAAGACTATAATAATCAGTAATGGTCAATAATGAGGGTTCACATTTTCAAGTCAGAAACGAGACTTGGTAAGTTTTTGATGAAAGAAAATGACAACCTGAGGCTAGAATTGTTTCATCTCATGTTATTGACCATCCCTGATTACTTTTTCTCACATCAGTCTGCAAATAATCAGATACCATGTATTCAAGTCCACCTTAAAAATGGCCGAATATACAGTCAAACCTGTATTAAGAGGTCACTCTTGGGACAAAGCAAAAGTGGCCTTATAAAACAGGTGACCTCTTAAAAGAAGTTAAATTAAAATGAAATTGTCTATGATGGGACAGGAAAAATTATGACCTTTTAATACAACTGACTTCATAATAGACGTGATCGCATTAGCAGGTTTGATTGTTATTACATGCATTTATTAAAGAAATAGATAAAAACTTTATTTGACAATAATATTACGTTTTAGCTGGTTTCTTTCCTGCCATTTTGGCAAACATTTTCTCTCTATTCTTCTGTATAGTATCTTCATCCATTTCTCCCAATACTGGAGTCTGTACAGTCTTTATTACTGTCTCTTTCATAAGTTGTTCTGAAACATAAATACATTTGTAACTGCATTGTTGGTGTAATGGGTAGCATGCTCACCTCCACTGGTAGATGGTGGTTTCAAATCTAAGACTATTAAATTGGTATTTGTTGCTCCTCCGCTAAGCATACAGCATTAAGGAGAAAGAGCAAAGACGGGTTTCCTCTGAGTCAGGATAATATGTACCCACAATGTTGTGTGTGAGTGAGCTAGCACTACAAAAACCCAACAAAGCATGTTGATCTCGTACATAGTAGACATCATCATCATCTCCATGAAATGTAACTTGCTCTCACCATGATATAGTTGAAAAATTGTTAATTTGGCATTAAACAGCAACCAATCACTAAAACTATCCGTGGAGCTGCAGACATGATTCAAGTGATATTAATCACTACTATATTTCTTCACTTACAACAGTCCATTTGCCAGTTTCTGACTTGATTCTAAAATTATACACTTTGAATTTTTTTTTTATTAGAGTTATTTCCCTTAGGAAAAAGCAAAATGGAGCCTGTTACATGCAAGAGCAATGGAAAGGATAAATAATTTGGATATAATTTTCTTGATATTGGCTGGAACTATTGACTATCAAGGTTTAAACTTTCTTTTCATAATAAGAGAGAGAGGGAGTGCATGTAGTTTTAAATGATTGTTAATAAAATGTGTGCTTAAAGAAGGCAAATTATTTGTTTGAAAAGCTATTTATTGACACATTTTGCATAGTACTTCTCCATGTAAGGAACATATTCAATGAGATTTAATTGATACCTTTCACTGGTTTGTTCTCCTTTCCTTTGGCTGGTTTCTTGTCATCCTTTCTATTTTCTATCATTGATGCAACAGTTTTCTTAGATTTTGTAGATTCTTCAAATGTTTTCATTTTCCTTGTAAAAAAAAAGTGTCAATTGAATTTAATTGTCTGTAGAACTAGTGAGTTATATTCACCTTAGATACAATTTTTCCCCTTTCACATAGATTTTTTTCTTTCTTCTATCAAAGACATTTACCAGACTTAAAACTACATGTACATGCATGAGCCACATTGTGAGTGTTTTTTAAGGAACAGTAACATGTTACCATTTACAAGCAACTGGGTTTACCCTATATGTTTTTGGTGGTGATCTGTTTTGTTCATCTTTTTAGTTTCTGTGTTTTATGTATTGTTTGTGTTTGTTGTTTCTTGTGCCCAAAAAACAACCTAAAAAACTAAGTTGAGATAGCCTCACTTGATAGTGCTCATTGGTGGAATTATACACATTGTATATCACACAGTACACTGTGGTACTATTCTGTATCACAGTATGGTAAAAAGAGTATTGGTTATTTATTACACTGATACAGTGATACTGTTGTTATATGATCTAAAATCTTAAAAGGGCTGTGCTAAGACTTTCTGATAGTCATCCTTCTACCCTGTAAAATGCTGAAATTCATTGAGGCATACATTGTCCCTTAGACATTGGGCCTGTTCAAAATATTTTAATGCCTGTTATTCCAAAAATTAGGAAAACCCTGGGAATTCATTACTTTTTGGTAGGAATTTATCATACAAGGATTTACATGATTTATTAATGCTTACTTTAGAGATTTAGCAACTGCCTTGCTCTCCTCCTCATTTGCCTTCAAAATCTGATTGAAATCAGCCATAAAATTAAAGTTTCCAAATGCTGTGCCATCAGTCAAACAATCTTTATACTTATTCCTGAACTCCATCTGTATATCTGTTAGAAATTTGTCTATGTACGACAACTGCAATATCTTTTGGTAAGCCACCTGTTTTGAAAAAAAATATTTGCACTTCAATCTGAATCAATAAAATATCTGAATGCAATTGCAAGTCAACCAAACAAATAAGATTCTCTAGTAGTAGTATACATTTACGATTGATTTGATTTTTGGTGTTTTAACACCACTTTCAGCAGACAGCTATATCATGGCGACCAGTTTTAGTTGTGGAAGAAGCAGGAGAGAACCTCTGACCATGGGCAAGCAACTGGTAAACTTTATCACTTGCAGCTGCAAGTCGAGTGCACCCTTTTTTGTAATTTACAAAGCCGTGTGCGAACACACGTCGTATTGGTGATAGGCTTGTATGAGTTGTTTGATAATCCAACTACCTAACTCACCACCCGGGCCCTATTATACATTTATATAATTAGGAGCCCAGACTAAAAATATCTACATGTACATATTAGGACCAATTAGACACTCAAAATCTCAAGTATATTTCTGACTTACGGTTCCTGAGAAAGGATGCAGACAACTTTAGATGGAAGACAGAAAGAATGAATAAGAATAATAATAAGAAACAGACATAAAACTATAAGTTGCTTAGGAGACTTTTAACCAGTAACTTTTGTTAATGAAGATACTAGTAAATTATAAGTAGTAATACAAATGTACAATGTATGTAATTATTGTGAGTTAGTATCATGTTTTACCCCTAATTGTAATTACATATTTCATAATGTATGCATTACCGGAAATATTAAAATAAACTGCAAAATAAAAAGGTCATTGGAGTAACCAAGGGAACACCGTATTTATGCTATTGAATAATATTTACCACAAAAACCAATTCAAACTCATTATCTAACTTGTATTTCAGCTGCAGAGCTTCATGTGTGTATGTATTGTTTCCTGTTCTTTCCTGAAAAGTAAAATAAAAATAAATTAGTTTTTGTTGTTGTTTCCATTGGCTTTATGGGATACATCATAAAATGACATCAACTGTCTAAAATTGTACACTAAATAGCCAAGCTAATTTCCACTTGAGTTTGTTTTTTGTTGAGATGTCATGTACTCCTAACTGTAGAATATAGAATTATAAGCTATGATATTGAACTGGTCACGAAAATCGGTGTAAAAACACCTGAAATGTCATTTTCTTGTGAATTAAAGAGTATCGGAGAAGACTAAGTTTGTGTGAAACTTCCCAGATTTATCTATGAACAAGATGTAGCTTTAAAGGTTTAGTAAAGCCTTTAGTAAGTTATTATCAACTAATAAAAAATAAATGACATGTGTTGACAGAGACTGTCCAAGAATGTTAATTTGTCTGGTTTCGAGCTCCTGTCACTATTTACATACTATTTTTAGGATTTCCAGTCAAATCGGCCACAGTTAAATCGGCCCAAAAAAAAATGAAATAAACAAAGACAAATAAAAGAATATTAATGTCCCAATGGTATTTTGAACTAGTTGATGTACAGCATGCAGTCTAGAAAATTGCACGAATGGAAATGAAAGGTTTTTTTTCTAATAGAATACCAGTTATTATGCGTCAAAAAACTATCAGCAAGTAGTTGCCAACAAGTCATAATGTACATTGTACATGTAACTAGAAAGGTAAAAATTACGACCTAGTTATTCATATGCTTTTAGAAATAAAACTTTGCAGCTGTAAACTAGAAATAGAATAAAAATAAATAAAAAATAGCCTGTATAATTTTTTTACAAAACTATTGAAAAACACCGATACAACGTGATATGTGCTGTCAAAGCAACTTGCAAAATTTACAAAAAACCACACAAGAACAGTAAAAAGGTTTTTTTTTTTTGTACCAACGCAAAAGTGCATGAAACGACTAAAATGCTGTACAAGTGCGCAAATAACCTCTTTTTTAATGAATCACTCATCAAATGCTAAAATAGTATCAATTTTGAAAAGAATTAACAATACATCTTATCAAATTAAATAAAACAAACCATAATAATACAATCATTGAATGATTTGATCTGGGGCCGATTTTGTTTGGGGCCGATTTGACCTGCTTCCATTTTTAGGGGGGGGGTATCTAAAATGAATTGCACAACTTCCCTTTTACTAGTTTTAGTTTTATCATTATTTAAATTATTACTAATTGTTTGCCTTTTTTTCATTTTCATTTTCTCACCTGGATTTCAAGTCACCGTGTTCATAATAATAGTATTTATGAATTGTGTTATTTTCAATATGTAAGAAGATTTAATTATATAAAATTTCCATATGTTTACATCATATTTTTCAATTTTCATACCACGTCACATCACGTGTGTCACTAACAATTTTGTTTTATACGATATTTTTCTTACCTGAAGTATTACACTCTTAATGAGAGAGTTGATTGCAGGCGTAAAGAGTTGTGACGTTCCTTGGAAACACCAGAGAACAATCCCACCTTTACTAAATATCGTAAAAAAGTCTAACATTTTGAAGAACCTCAAAAATATGTCAGTCTACAACCGGAAGTAGAAATGAACTGACTTTGACGGAAAATATCGGAAAGTACCGATCCGTATGTTAACCAAACTACTACGCGAGAAAATACACTTACAGAAATGTATTATTTATTTTATACGAAGGAAAACAGATAGTAAAATAATAATAATATATATTAATCCAATATTAGATTTTCATATATCCGTTATAATAGCTGATGAAAATAAACTTTATTACAAAAGAAAAAAAAGCACCTGCAAACCACTTTTTTATATTCATACGCGTCATTTTTCAACAAGAACAGCCATCTTTGTCACATGTTCAATTCTCATCTCACATGACCTGTTGTTTGGCCCCGTGATCAACTTTTGCTGTATTCCTGGCAAATTCAAACCATCAGCAAAAAGTCACATGGATATGTTAGATCAAGCACTTGAAGCAAGGTCTGTCAAGTCTGCATGTTTTTTTGTCAAATATGCACATAATCTAGCAATGATTTTTGACGTGACAATATTTTTGTGACGCGACACAGAAGTAAAAATCTGGTATACAATTATTACTATAATAAAGTGAAACTATAGTAAAATATACACTGACTACCACTTTATATTTTTGGAAAAACATGTTTGCTTGGTATAATAACATTTATGATAACAGATGATTCAACTATTGTTTCGAAATGCAGGATATATCTTTGACATAATGTAGCAATGAAACATGATTTTTGGGCTGTGAAAAAAAACATTAAAGCTTGATGTCATGTCAAAGACCTTAACAAATCATTTTCAAAAACAGTTTTATTTTTGAAAATAAAAGAAATATCCAACTTTAAAGATTATTAAATTTCCAAATTTAAAATCAAATTTGTTTCCAGTTTTAAAAAAATCTAAATTAATTTATTTTAATATCTTTTTTACTGTTACTCATTTCAGTGCTTTGATATAAATATTCCTCAACAAAATATATCAGATTTTACTGTTTTAGTCCCTTATATGTTGTAAATTATGCCTTTTATCCAGGTGACTTCCTTATTTCAAATGAGCAAAATAATGTCTCATGACAATACAAGTTTTCTACTTGTGAATTTTCTTATATCATATCAATAAACACCTGTATACAAATGCTTTAAAAGCATTTGTTATATCTAGAACCTCCTACATGATGAAAAACGGTAAATTTTGTTTACTACATTATTAATTTTAGGTACCGGTGGCAAAAAACGTTATCAAAGTACATGTAACAGTAAATATGTGAAACTCAAAGTGAAAGTAGACTCGATCAGTCGTGATTACGGATTAATTTAATTTAATTCTAAGGGTTCCCAGGAATTTAATTTTTGATGTAAAAAAAAAAAAAGGATACTGTCATGGTTTTAGCTGCTAATAATTTTTTTTACCTACAAAACTGTATTTTCGGACATTAAGCACAAAAAAAACAGCACCGGTACCAATCTTCACACTATTTTGAATAAGGGTTCCCAGGAATTTAAACTTTAATATGGTGTAATTTTGGGATCCATGGCATGGGTAGTCAGTCAGTGGTGGATCCAGGACTTTCAAAGAGGGGGGAGGGGGGCACTGGAAATTGTGTCTGTAAAAGGGGGGGGGGGGCAGCTGTCAAATATCTGTAAATTTGTACTATAAAAAAAACAAATTTTAGGCCGATAAAGTTTCCCGATCCGCTCTGGTACTGTATGATAATCTAATTTATCATCACAACCGAGCTGAGCGACTTTTTGGTCTTGTTACAGTTTCCGGTTTGGAAAAAAGAAACATGCTTTGAATGATTGAAAATGTGTGTCGGGAAAAGCTCTAAAACGTAAAATATGGGCAAGGTAATAAGAAATCCTCAAAGTAACTACGAAGCCTAAAAGAAAAGACCTTAAGCTTAACCCATCATGGCAAAAACTGAAAAAGATCGATGCTACCGGATGTTCCATCCCATAACAAAAACGGAATATTGAAATAAAAAAATAATTTGTTTAGTGTGTTTTAACTATAAACATGTTCGTTTGAACATAAATTTGCCAAAAAATAATTAAACAATTGCAAGCACATTTTTATATATTTAGTATGTTGGGAAGATCTTTCTTTTCCTTCATTATGGATGGGTCGACAGATACAAATGTACCTCTGGGCTCTGGTGATGAGCAGGAAGCCATTTACATTCGTTTTTCAGAGTAGAGATAACTGAAAGATTTCTGGGAATAGGAACACCAAACAGTACTTGTTCAAAAGATCTAGAGAATTTGTCCTTAAAATGTTTGAAAGTAATAAAATAATTAAAAGTCATTGGTTAGCAGGGATCGCGCTGTCGGTCGCCAATGTCGCAATTTGCGATTTTTTTTCTTGACTGGCGACTGAAATCGACTTCTGCCGATTTTTTTGGCGCCTAGATTTCCTTGTGTAAAATTATCTATAATCACTGTGTACCGTAACAAAAATCAATAATCCATAAAATACACTACAATGACAATTTTATTACATGTTACAAGCACGCGGTTACAAGCCAATCAATGGATTATAGAATTTTTGTTTTGATTATGTAATCTTTGATCTCACCTGGCTTGATTTACCTGGACAAAGAATTCAATCAACGATAAAGTTTTTTTTTAAGTTATGACATGTACTCAAAATGCCACAGTACATGTATGTATCATATTTAATATGATATTTAAAGTGGACATAATAATTTTGTAATCGTCATTCATTGCAGGATTTGTCACAATGTCCGCCATATATTGCAAACTATTTTTTTGTCACGTTTCATTTATGAAATTGTCGATATCATGTTTATTGAAATCTATCGTATCCATTAAGTATTTTGAAAGTGATTTTCTCAAAAAGTTATAAACTTTAAAATGGCGCGATCAGCAGGAGTTCACAATCCAGATTGTTATCGATCTGCTTCCGGGTAACAATTGCGTTCTATTTATAGCACTATTTACAAACAGACACGTGTCTGCAATAAAAAAAAAAAAACTACTGTATTTTTATTCCAATTGTTGCAATTTGATTATGAGGTCTGAGAAATAATAATTTATTTTACAACTTGCTTCAGTTTATGACGTTTGTTCTATATTTTCATTACCTACAAGAAATCTACATTTTTTGTACATAGAAATTGGACAAATTTGAAATTGGCAGAGAACATAATTTTTTTTCTACTGAAGACTACACAAATATGAGTTAATACAATTGTTGTGGTATTAGACTAAAGCACAGTAACATTTCAAAAAGGGTGGGGTGGGTTTATTACAATTTGTGTGGTATTAGACCAAACCATAGTAATATTTCAAAAAAGTGGGGGGGTTACAATTTGGGTTGTATTAGATCAAAATCGTGGCAATGTTATGTTTTATCAGTTGGTTGCTAATTTGCAGAGTATGTTCCCATCCTAGGAGGTTTTTCATAGCTTTTCAATCTCCATCCACAGTTTCGGTTAAAAAAAATTGGCTCCTTGTAAAAATTTTAGCTGGCTCCTGACTTTCAAAACTGGCACCTGAAAATGGTACTTGGCGATTTTTCTGGCTCCTATTTTTTGGGAGCCAGAGCAGCCCCTGGGTTAGATTTTGATTTTTGTTGCTTAACGCCACTTTCAGCAATATTTCAGCTATAGCATGGCGACCAATTTTAGTGGTGGAAGAAGCCGGAGTACCCGGAGAGGACCATGGGCAAGCAACTGGTAAACTTTATCACTTGCGGCTGCGAGTCGAGTGCAACCTTTTTTGTAATTTATAAAACTGCATTGATGATAGGCTTGTATGAGTTGTTAGGTAATCCAACTACCTAACTCATTGAGCCACCAGGGCCACATTGGTTAGAAATAGCCTTTATTCGATCAGTTTTGATGTCCGACAAACTTGAGTTCAGTCAGACACAAGATTTCAGCTTGTCTGACCGAATGTCAGACAAGAGTCTCAGGAATTTCGCCAGGTCTGACTTACTTTAAGCTCTTATTACTGATCACGATTATTTAAGAAATTATTCCCGTTCAAGTCGTTTTGTGAAATTTGTTTTTCTACCGGTAAAAAGCATCCGGAACTCCTCGCGCCTTTCCTCAAGTGAAAAAACAAGTGTGTTTTTCACTTGGGGAAAGGCGCGAGGAGTTCCGGATGGGTAAAAAGAACTAAAGAGTTCATCTAAGGGAAGTAACTCGGCTTAGCAAAAATAGTACACGATTTCAAAAAAATATTTCTGTATGAATACGCGAATTTTTAATTAAACATTAGGCCAATTTAAATAAAAAACACATTAAAGAATGTTTCCGTGGTTGTTTAGTTCGCGTATATTATGATTTTCATTTTTTCCCGTCAAATCATAAACTTAATTCCCCGCTTGTAGCCCCTTAATAAACGTCAGAGTTAGTGTAACACCCATATACGCATATGGTAATATCTTATGAATATGCATCAAAAACATTCGGAACTGTATTTTACTTTATATCTATGTAGGAGCCCGTAATGTAAGCACACCTGAAATTTTTATTTACCACCATTTTTGGCAACAACTTCCAGGTAAAATACGGAGTTACTTGCCCTTTGTTTTACCGTTCCTACATAATGATAATTGCCCTCATTTAAGTGCAAAGTTTATTGACCTTTAGTTATTCTAACTTAAGTAGCTGAAATAGTGAAATGCCAGAGGCAGAGGTAGATATCACATATAAGCTATTACTTCCAAAAATATTTTATTGATAAAAAAGAATGCAAGCCCTAAGGAATATGTGCCACAAAAAAATGACAAATGATACATTGTATGTTATCTTTCTCATAAGTCATATTTGCATTCCTGTCCTTACCTCACCATGACTTGTGCATAGAATTTTAACAAGAGTAACATGATTTTGCCACTACTGGAGCAGGTACAGCATTAGTTTTCTGTGCAGTGTCTTGTGGATCATTGTTGTCATATTTCTTTTGGCCATTGTATTGCTCCAGGTCTTTCTGTCTACTTTAAACATATTTCTTTTGGCCATTGTATTGCTCCAGGTCTTTCTGTCTACTTTAAACATATTTCTTTTGGCCATTGTATTGCTCCAGGTCTTTCTGTCTACTTTAAACATATTTGATTAATTAATAAATATAGTACAAGAAGATACAAAAATGTCATTTCAATATGATACAATACAAATAATTAAAGGGATTCGAAAACAAGTTTAGGAAAACTTATATTAATTCGTTTCCCATGTCGTTGTAGTTGAATCTGTGTTATACACTTGATTGTTTTATTACATGTACATGTACCTTGAAACAAAGATCAAGTCAAACGTTACAATGACATCGATATGAAATATTAGAATCTCTGTCATTCTACTGGAAAATATGTGATAACTTCCGAGTACGAATATGCAACCATTTGAAAGTTTGAAAGCAACTAGATTTTAAAGGAGACAGAACTTTTCAGATCTATTCAAACAAAATAAATAATTATAATTTGACCCCTATGCATTTTTCACACTAACCTACTTGCCCGAAGCAGAGGACAAGTAAAACTGGATTTGGACAAGTGAAAAGTATGAAAGAATTTGTTTGATAAATAGAAAATTTTTCTAAATTTGGTTTTTAGGCAAATACAAATGTAGGTGAAAAATGAAAGCAAAGACTGCCTGTGAAACTAAAAAATATGTAATTTTTTTAATTTGTTGTACCAATGCTGCAAGGCACGGTCCAGAAGTGATCTCGGCTACATTGTAATATTTCAAATATTTTGATTTCTAATCAAAATTTGTTTGACATAAATTTTCATATCAATGGTCTTCGTAAGAGGCCAGATGAAAAAAAAAATGCATCAAAATATAGGAATTAAATCTGTTTTGTATATATATCTATATATTTGAATAACAGTCTTCATTTTTTTTCACATACTTGCCCAAAAGCCAAATTTAGATAAATTTTCTTTTTATTCTAGCTAATTCTTAAATAATTTTCACTTGTCCGAATCCAGTTTTACTTGTCCCAGACTTTGGGCAAGTGGGTTAGCATGAAGACTGGAAATAATTAGCAAGACTTTTCAGGGTTAGAAATTAACTTTTGCAGTTACTAGCCCAAAGGGCTAGTAGAAGATATCAATCACTAGTCCTTAGAAATCCAAACTAGTCCTGTAGATGTGGCGAGCACCCTAGAGGGTGCGAGTTGGTTTATACAATATTTATTTTTCTTCAAATCTGAAAATAATGAAATTTGATATAATTGCCAAAATGAGATAGCTACCAAAGAACATACATTTGTAGGACAATGATTTCACAGTTTAGCCCTTCAATGATTATCAAAACCCATAATACATGAAGCAAATGGCATACCCTTCCAAAGCACTTAAATTGTAGTTTTTATTTCAAGTGAAAAATTTGTTATTTAAAACTACGATTTTTTTGAAAATTTTTAACTGTCCATAAATGATTTGTTTAAGCTATCATTAAACAGTTATGCTACAAAATATACGATTGGTGTTCTTTTTTTGACAAAAAAGACCCAAAACTATCGTTATCGGAATTATTGTTCGGATGACAGAAATTCCAAGTGAAATTAAAAGTAAAAACGGAAGTTTGGAATTCTCGGGGGTTTAGCTTTGAGGTAGAAAAATACTGTTAAGATTCAAACACTTCATGATTGTCACGCTTGTTTAATGTTGTTTGAATCTTAATGTCTCGTAGCGTATTCGCCAATAATTCGGTGTTTAATCTTCATTTTATGAAGGTCAGTACGGAAAACAACAATAATTTTGGGTATGAAAAAATACAAATGTGGTAGACAATATACCTTTAAACAGATTGGATCAATAAACACATTTATCAATACATCAATTTTACATAGTTTGAATTGTTACCTATATGAAAATCTGGATTTAATCATCATTTTCAGTACTTAATTACAAAAATTTGTATATTTAAAACCACATATTTCAGCAAAATTATCATTGTTATTCTTTTCTCAATCGTGGCAATTTGCAGATCGACATGAAGAAAAGAAGCCATAATCTACGTTTTACATAGTTTTATGTGTTACCTATATGAAAATCTAGATTTAATAATCATTTTCAGTACTTTATTACAAAAAAAAAAAAAATTTAAAACGATATATTTGAGCAAATATTGTCATTGTTCTGCTTTTCCCAATCGCGGAGAAATAAAATTGTATTTGTCAATGTCAAATTTACGCTTGAATATTTGGAAAACAATTTAATTATTTCAAACGTTTGTGTGATCCGTCTTCCAAGCGCTTTAAACAACGTAGTTTTATAAGTAATTTTCAAGCGCATGTTTGACACAGTTGTAAATGGCGTAACCTAAAGGAAAGAAACGAACAGGGACAATAACGGCTTTCCAACTCGTTGCGATACATACCGGTCTCTATTTTTTTTCACTAGCCCAAGCGGACAAGTACCTAGGAGATATGTGTTGTCCGTGGGGAAAATTACTAGTCTCGGACTAGTGGACAATCGTTAATGTTGAACCCTGCTTTTACTTGTTCTTATCTTTCGTTAAAGAGATGTCATGATGATAAAAAGGATTATAGATCAAAAAGTAAAATTGTCAGTGTCATTGTTGTGTTTTTTACAGTGAACAGAAGAATAACGATTCCAACAATTCAGATGATGTAACATTAACACATGACCCAGTAGAATACAAAGGTATTTATTCTGAGTCCAACAGGACACCATTTTATGATTCCAATATTTGTTTGTTTATTTACATGTTAAACGTTTATTGACTCAATTATTTGGGAGGCGGGTATTTAACACCACTTTCAACAATTTTTCAGTTATATCGTCAGTTTTATTGGTGGAGGAAACCGGAGTACCGGGAGAAAACCACCAACCTGCTGCAAGTCTTTGACAAGCTCAATTATTGGATATAGAACCTACATAAAAATTTGTATATGTATGCTAATGCTGATTCCATGTTTATTTAGAATAATATTGGGTTGCATTATATTCATCACCCCTGATGTAAAAATTAGAAAAAATAGTCCTTTTTAAAATTTCACTGCACAGGTATTGAATATATAATGATGAATTATCGGAAGGAGGATATATTATTTGTAGTACCTATATCTAATAACATTACATACAGATTAATACATGGGCATTTCCATATTGGCCTGGTTATCATCCCGAGACCCCCATATTGGCCCGAGACGCAGTCGAGGGCCAATATGGGTCTCGGGGATGATAACCAGGCCAATATGGAAATGCCCATGTATTAAACTATTTATTACATACTTCCGACATCTAGAAAAGAGACACCCATATTGGCCTGGGCCAATATGGGCCTCGATATGGAAATGATCTTGTAGTAATCCAATAACCGGTTATTTTCCCGGGTGTGAAAATATGGACAGTTTACTTCCGGTCATATTGGTCATACAAAAATGCCTTTATTTTAACTAAGTATGTAATAAATATACATATGTACAAAATGTATTTACTTGCACTCATTGGAATCGTGAACAGTGTGGGAAAAAAAAATTTACCATCAGCATTTACATCGGGTATATGAAAATCTGAAACACAATATCAACGTAATGAAGTGTAGACAGCAGCATAGACAAACCAGTTGGATGTAAAATTTGCATTCATTCAATCTCAAAATCTGTTGTCCTGGACACTAAATTTTTTAAGTAGACTTAATCTACTTGTCTACTGCTAATTTCGCACACTGTATGAAAGTAGATAACATTGTGTATGTATATAAATTTTTGTATTATAATATTAACTTTCCATTACAAATAATAAACCGCATCAGTGGTGTAATGGTTAGCGTGCTCACCGTGAGTGCAGTAAATCCTAGGTTCGAGTCCTGAACCAAAGACTAAAAATTGTTTTTTTGTTGTTGTTTCTCTGCTAAGCATGCAGCACTAAGGAGTTAGAGCTGTCTTTGAATCGGAATAATATGTCGGAGTTGAGCAATTTGTCTACCCACACACTGTTTTTCAGTGAGCTAGCACTATAAAAATCCAACTGCATGTTGGTCTAGTACAAAGTGGACATCATCTTGTCAAATGCATCTTGTTCTCGCTGTTCATAGCTGAAAATTGCTCATTTGTCATTAAACAATAATCACTCACTCACTCCATTACAAATTTCCATTTTAATCATATAACACATTAACAGTGATGATGTATTGAATATTGTCTTTATTTATTTTAACAGCTGAACACGAAGAACAAGCTACAATTGCAAATGTACAAACTGTTGGAGGTGCAGCATTAGCCCTGGATCCAAATATACAGTATCAACTTAGGGCAGATACAGGCCAAGGTAAGTCTAATATAGAACTAGAGAGATGTGACATTAGGCCTGGATCCAAATATACAGTATCAACTTAGGGCAGATACAGGCCAGGGTAAGTCTAATATAGAATTAGAGAGATGTGACATTAGGCCTGGATCCAAA
>MJUT01001324.1:105773-128757 GCA_002080005.1 Gigantidas platifrons | reverse complement strand
TGGGTAGTATACTTTTAAAATTGTGTCCGGTGACCACGACCTCCATCCAAGATGACTGCCATGAACAGACATAGTTTTAACATAAAACCCTATGGGATTTGAATAGTAACTTAAATGTATTCGGCATGCAGACATTCTTAAGAGGACTTGGTTATGTCAGGTGAGCGATACAGGATCATCTGAGTCTCTAGTTTTACACGCTTTTGACAATTTTGCCATATTTTCAGATTTTTTCATACTTCACTGTTGCTGAGGTCTTGTAGCTTATGAACAACTATTAGAATGTAAAAACGGGGGTTTGATGGATAGCTGATTATATTATCGTTCAAATGAATACAAGTTATTATTATTTTATGAAGTTCAGTAATCGTAGGAGGCAAAAAAATCTATCCCCTACCCCTGATGAAATTGCGTAAAAACCGAGATTATACTACACAACTTTGATGATATTTTTATATTGAATTTATTAAAACTATTGCATTTACGGAAAATTAAACCCATTACATCATCAAAAAACATGTTTTGTAGTGTAGATTGCAGAAAAATGGAATAAAAGGGGTAATATTTTGCCGCTAGAAGCCCTATACAGGGTGGTACTAGAACAAATTTTATTTCAAAATGTCTCCATAACATAACTTAGCACGACAGATGTATAATTTGGTTGTCAATTTATATTATGAAAAAGATATTACGGGCTTTGGGCTGAATAGAGCTAAAATCAGCAAAAATCATAATACTCCATTTTTCTGCAATCTACATTACAAAACATGTTTTTTAATGATGTAATGGGTTTAATTTTCCGTAAATACAATAGTTTTAATAAATTCAATATAAAAATATCATCAAAGTTGTGTAATATTTTGTCTATTCAAAACAAAAGGCGAAAAATCTCGGTTTTTACGCAATTTCATGTTGTTCATAAGCTACTTAAGACCTCAGCAACTGTGAAGTATGAAAAAATCTGAAAATACGGCAAAATTGTCGAAAGGATGTGAAAAAGGGCTCAAAAATGTAAGTTCATCCCAAAATATGCAATGTTAACATGTTTTTTTTTTCAAAAGGATATATAGGAGGACTTAAAAAATATGTTACATGGAAGGTGGGGGTGCATGGTAGGCTATCTCAGCCCATGGCCTAATCCAGCTGATATCAGATATTTGCTACACCATAGTATCCAGTGGACATAAGATATTTGCTACATCATAGTATCCAGTGGATATAAGATATTTGCTACACCATAGTATCCAGTCGATATAAGATATTTGTTACACCATAGTATCCAGTGGATATCATATATTTGCTACATCATAGTATCCAGTGGATATCAGATATATGTTACACCATAGTATCCAGCGGATATCAGATACATGCTGCATCATAGTATCCAGAGGATATCAGATATTTGTTACACCATAGTATCCAGTGGATATCAGATATTTGTTACACCATAGTATCCAGCGGATATCAGATATATGCTACATCATAGTATCCAGTGGATATCAGATATATGTCAATTGTTCATGGTCAAACAATTATCAATAATACTTATTGTGCTTTGAATATTTTTGGTTTGGGCCAATAGCACTAATTTAACNGTCAATTTATATTATGAAAAAGATATTACGGGCTTTGGGCTGAATAGAGCTAAAATCAGCAAAAATCATAATACTCCATTTTTCTGCAATCTACATTACAAAACATGTTTTTTTAATGATGTAATGGGTTTAATTTTCCGTAAATACAATAGTTTTAATAAATTCAATATAAAAATATCATCAAAGTTGTGTAATATTTTGTCTATTCAAAACAAAAGGCGAAAAATCTCGGTTTTTACGCAATTTCATGTTGTTCATAAGCTACAAGACCTCAGCAACAGTGAAGTATGAAAAAATCTGAAAATACAGCAAAATTGTCGAAAGGATGTGAAAAAGGGCTCAAAAATGTAAGTTCATCCCAAAATATGCAATGTTAACATGTTTTTTTTTCCAAAAGGATATATAGGAGGACTTAAAAAATATGTTACATGGCCTAATCCAGCTGATATCAGATATTTGCTACACCATAGTATCCAGTGGACATATTAAAGATATTTGCTACATCATAGTATCCAGTGGATATAAGATATTTGCTACACCATAGTATCCAGTCGATATAAGATATTTGTTACACCATAGTATCCAGTGGATATCATATATTTGCTACATCATAGTATCCAGTGGATATCAGATATATGTTACACCATAGTATCCAGCGGATATCAGATACATGCTGCATCATAGTATCCAGCAGATATCAGATACATGCTGCATCATAGTATCCAGAGGATATCAGATATTTGTTACATCATAGTATCCAGTGGATATCAGATATTTGTTACACCATAGTATCCAGCGGATATCAGATATATGTCAATTGTTCATGGTCAAACAATTATCAATAATACTTATTGTGCTTTGAATATTTTTGGTTTGGGCCAATAGCACTAATTTAACCCCACCACTTTTTATTGAAGTGCCTGTACCAAGCCAGGACAATAAGGGTCATGTATTAGTGTGTTGGAGGGAGTGAGTGAGTGATTGTTGTTTAACGCCAACTCAGTAATATTTCAGCTACTAGTATATCGGGTTAATTTTCAATGCGATGATGATGAAGTCCACTTTGTACTAGACTAACATGCTTAGTTAGATTTTCATAGTGCAAGCTCACTGAAACAACAATCTGTGGATAGACATGTCGCCCTACTTGGACACATTATCCTGATTCAGAACCAACCAGTCTTTGCTCTTTCTCCTTAATGCTGCATGCTTAGCTGAAATGCAACAAATACCAATTTTACAGCTTTGGTTTGACTCGAACACACACGAGGGGAGCACGCTAACTCTACTCAACTGATGAGGTTTTGTGTGTTAGAGGTATCGATTCTGCCTCTTGTTTTTAATTTTATTCCGATAATGAGGCCATTTAACTTGTTCAGTTTTAAAAAACAAACAAACAACGAATCTGTTGCAAATTTATTTCGATTAATGTCGCAAAGGAAATTGGTTCATATAAATGTACAAAATAACAATTGCATCACAAACAATAATAAAAAAAAATATAAAAAAATGAAAAAGTAAACGATCAAAAATAGATATGGCTACTAATCAATGGGCGGAATATTAATATTGTATATCGATTTTATCGAATGATACTATATTTGTACTTGTAAATACTGCATTACACAATTTTCTACTATTACTACATGTATAAGGCTTCAACATTCCAGGGGTCGTCGTAGTCGTGATCGTATGGTAGTTGGATTTACAACTACCTATGCAATCAGTGCCTATCACCACAAACGTGAGTTTGAACCCCACACAGACAAGGTGTACTCTACACAACATTATGTGATAAAGTTTGTCAGTGACTTGTGACAGGTCGGTGGTTATCTCCAGGTACCCTGATTTCGTCCACCAATAAAACTGACCGCCAATATATAACTGAAATATTGTTGAAAGTGGCGTTAAACACCTTCAATATTTCTGTGATTTTCGTTGTATTTGAAAACTCAACATGGCTGCTTTCTGGTCAACTCTTTTTGAAATACTGTATTCCCAGAATCCATGCGTGCTGAAGTAGTTATATTGGATGAATGTTTCTTATATGACCCTCTACTAAGGTGTTAGTTGGGTTTTAGTTTTAACAGGACGGTACAGGCAAAATGTTTGAAAAATTATCTGGGCCATTTAAAAAGAAACTTTGAAATGCTGTTGTTTTGTTTTTTGTTTTGTGTTTGTTTGTTTGTTTTTTTTTATTCTCCTCTATGATGATGTTTCTGCCAGTAGAAAATCCAATATCGCCACCAACTTAGGATATTGTTTAACATTAGGTTCCAAGAAAAAAATGTTAATATATTTTCGAAAAAAAATACTGATTGGACCAAAACTTTAAAAGGAATTATCATTGTATAATCTATAGCAAGACGACCTCATCTTTTGGGGGGAAAATATTGTCCGATGTGCTTAACACTGGCTACATAGAGTTCACATGTCAGATATATGTAATATGACATGTCGACTTTTCTTGGTTCATCCCCTTGCAATAATATGTATTGTGCATTGAATGGTTTGCTGATGATGATACTAGTTAACATATTGTTATCACTTTTCAGTTAAAACAACAAACAAACAAATAATGTGATACAAATTCATTACGATCAAAGTCATAAAAAGAAATATAAAAGTAAATGCACTTGTTAAATAAAACAAAAATAGACAAAACATAAAAAAAAAAAAAAAAAGCACACGACAAATTGGTATGGCAACAAATTAATCAATGGACGGAATATTAATAAAGTTGAATTTAAAAGAAAATAATATTAAACTACAAAATCTTGTACTTGCAAAAAATGGACGACACTATTGGCTACTATTGTTATAAGGCTTCAATATTTCATTCTATGTCAATCCCTTATGGTATTAAAATTATTCGAATGTTAGTGTTAAAAAACTCAAAAAAGTTATTGTACAAAAACGTCTTATAGTTCTTCATTAGATTCGTTCATTGCATCAAATAATTCCTTCTTTCGTTTTTTCTTTCTTCTCCTCCGCCGTTTCATTCTTTCTTCTGAATGCTCTTTATAATCTATTGGAGGTAAAGAATGTTTTCCAGGAGCTGTACTATCAGATGGGCTATAAACTAGAGGCTCGCTCCTAAAGGTTGAAGCATATATATCACTTTCATTGGCATAGATTGCTGTCCCTTTATCTTCTGTTGAACTGTCATGCTCATGTTTATCGCTATATATTGGTGAAAAGAAGAGTGTATAAAACAATTGCATGAAAAAATGATTTGGTTATTGGATCCGGAGGGGTGGGATCTAAAAATGAACAGTTATCTTAATGTTGTAGATTTGAGAATATATCTGAGAAACCATCGTGACCGAGATCGTATGGTAGTTGAATCAAAATATACCGGGTATTTGTGCAATCATCGCCTACCACTTCCAAAGATGGGAGTTCGACCCATGCCGGTGTACTCGATACAACTTTTTGTGATAAAGTTTGTTTGTTGGTGGATTTCTCATAAGTTTCCTCTATCAATACACCTGACCGCCACGATATCATGCTATTATTGTATACTCCTGAGGGATCTGTTCTCCTATAGTGTTGTCTGGTAAGGTATAGTGCCTGAGCCAACGGCGAGGGCACTATACCTCACCAGACAACACTATAGGAAAACTGTTCTCGAGGGAGAAGACAATAATATATTTAATACATAACATCCCATTCCAGGCATAAAAGAAAAACACACTCAAATTCAATATGATAATAATAATAAAATTTACAATGTGGCATTAGATTTGCATTGCCAAACCTCGCCATGTTGACAGCAGACTATGTACAGCGTGAGTCTATTTTAAGGGAGATAAATCTGGACAAAAATAGATAAAAATTATGTGGGAAAATCTATGCCACAGGTATAGTTCCCGTGGAAAATCGTTAAAACCTGCATGGTTCCCGTCGCAAGGCATAGTCACCCGTTGTCAAGTGTACGGTTCAAAAAATAGTACACACTGATTATCCAATTATATATTTTTTCTATTAGTAAATGCAGCATTTTCATATATTAGGTACTAAAACTGAAATATCCTTGAGCACTAGTACTCATTACCATAACATATATATATTTCCAATGTCAGCTAAATGTATAAAACTGATTTTAAAATACCAAAAGGAAATTATTGAAAAAAAATAGACATTAAATTCCCGATTATTCATTTTACCAATGCTATATACTACATAAATCTACTTCTATTTTGAAGTTTTTTGGTAATTTGGTGACCGAAAGTTAAGTCCTTCTAAATATACTTACACTGGTAATTCTGAATGTTGATAAGGACGCCATGATTTTATTTGGCAATGATCATCAGGTACTGGACTTGTGCTATAAAATATGTTTTTCTATTGTAATTTTGTTGCTGACATGTTATACAATCATATAGTCATGTATACAATGTAGGTATGTTAGAGAATAAGGGGTATCAATTTTGCTTCATCAGTGTTTCAGCTAGACTTTGAAATCTTCAGGACAATTGCCAGTTTTATCAAAATTTCTCCAGGACATTCTTTAACAATTAAACTAATTTTTATAAAGTTCTTCATGACAATTTGAGAAGAAGAAGGGCAAATGTCCTGAGGCCAGATGCCTAGCTGAATCACTGCTTCATTCACAGAATGTTCTATTGTATTTTGAAGCAGTTACGACAGTATAATATTCTTTGCTTTTCAATTTATTGCATTAAATTTTCTCGTTGCCATTCGTCTTTTTCTGATTTTGTTGGCAAATATTTGTTTGATGCATTGTAGATGTAAACATTTACAATTCTATATATTTAAATACATATAAGATCATGTGACTTTTAGATAATTTGCATAATTAATTTGGCTGTCCAATCATTGGACCACGAACATACCTAGTAAAGGTTATTCTAGAAACGTGTCGTGTGCACTAAATTAGATATCTACTTTTTTATTGTTTTTCATTCAACATCAAAGAAAGAATTAGATTCAAAACATTTTGATCCTTAATAATATGCATTACCTTGCAGTCATGCCCTTTGAATCTGAAAATACAGCAATTTTCTTGTATCGTTTGAACTGGATATACGTACAAATCCCAAGATAACATGCCGCTAGAGCGATACCAGGAACGATAGCCACTGCTGTCAACCGTATTGTAGCACCTGTATAATTAAATAAGTGTAATTTTTTTTATATTATTACACACATAGATATTACCGCAGTGTGAATTCACTGTTTCACATGTGTGACAGACATGTCAGCAAAATATCCCGGTGTGAATCACAGTTTTCAATGTGAATCAGGAGTTCCAGTCGTATTGTCTCTCATAGGCCAAGTATATTACTGATAGGAAAAGTCGTTTCATGAAAGACCATACAAATGAATGTTAAAGCTGATAGGACATTACCCACAAGAGATGTCATAATTTCATTTTTGTCTTGCCTGAATTGTAAATAAACGTTAGAGAATACCGAAGGGGCAATAAAAAATGGACAATCCAGAGAAACTGGTAACATAGGGAACACAACACGAAGAAAAACAAAACAAAAACACAACACAAAATGTGTTGGACGTCGCAATACGCAAACAAACAATACATGTATAACACAAATAAAACATGAACCCTCCTACAAGCAATTGTAGGTCAAGACAAATCGGACATCGTTATTATGTGGACATCGTAACGGACAATGCTTGTAAATAGTCTTCAACAACTGTAAGAATATTTAATCGATATTGTGTATATAAATAAGACATAATTTGAGGGAGCCTTTGTGGATGAGTGGTTAAGTTCGTTGATCTGATTATCTTGTGAATGGTGTTATCTTCAGTTTATTCTACATGTTTGTCCAATGTGCAAATCACAAAACAAAAACAAAAATAAAACAGACATTGACAATGCATACCTGTTATATCTTCTGAACATTCCACTATAGTATATATTCCAGCGACTGCACATGATGTAATGATAGAGAGATACAGTTCTATCACAATAATGGCGATTTTGTCTGACAGTCTCCATTGTCCTATGTTTTCTGTAAACAAGAGGTTCATATAATTAACAGAATGTTTCATATGGCTTATTCATTATAAATCCCTTGTCTAAAACATAGACGACAATGTCTACTTGATTACATTGATCAGTGTTTAGGAGCTAGGATTATGGTGTTTAACCCCACTTTCAACAATATTCCATGCACATCATGGCTAATTTTATAGGTGGAGGAAACCGGAGTACCCAGAGTAAACCACCGACCTGCCGCAAGTCACTGACAAACTTTATCACATAATGTGGTATCGAGTACACCTCGTCCGAGCATGGTTCGAACCCACAACGTTAGATATAGACAGAGTTTGCTTACCCAACCTTACCAAAACTATAGTTCTCCTCCCACAGGCATAGGTGATCTTATGCGATTTTAGTTATCCTTTCTATGCCCTTTGGTTTTATTGCTCCCAGACACTTTAAAATTATTTAGCTTTCCAATCTTTCGATTTTGAGCGTACCTGGTGATGGTTATTCCAGAAAAGCGTCATGCACATTAAATTTGATATCTACGTTTTTATTGAAATGCGACAGGGTAGAATTACCATACCGTAATAAATTATGTTTTCACAAATTAGAAAAGAACAAACTTCCGATTTTCGAGTAATATAAGTCGCTTGTACAATTACATCTGCTAGTGTTATTGTTTCTACAAAACAATTTATTCTAGGCTTATTGGAGGGTAAAAAATACTGTAGAAGTGGATAACGGATGCTCTCTTAATTGTTCTACCATCAAGTGATGTTAAACGCACACACACACACACACAGTTTGTTCCATGCATACCTGTCTTCCACACAAGATTATCGTAAAATAAATTCTTGTACAATCAAATGGCTATCGTTAGCAATTGTACTGTTACGAGTAAAATATTATTTTCCATGGCCGCAAGCGTGATATACATGTATATACTGTGCATTAATTGAAATTCGAGGATACCGATTTTCATGGTTCGAGGAAAAATTGTGGATTCGTGCTCGTGTCAGTACATATATCTATGGTAACAAATATTCGTTGAATTCTTAAATCCACGAATATCAGGACACCACGAATAATAATGAATTTATACTATTGTAATTTTGTAATTGGACTTTCAAGAACTGTATTTATGGCATCAAACCTTTAATTAAACTTTTATGTAATATGACAATGCTTTCATAAAGTGTTGGAATTCCAATAGGTACATAATGTGCTCTTCTCTGGTTCTCATTACCGATTTATTATTTTTGTTTTATTGTCAGTCTCAGTATATAGTTTCTTCAAACTACAAAATAATTTTGTTTATTTAAAGCCTACATACTGATCAAATTAAGATAAACAAAAACGATATAATCAACAACAACAAAAATCAGAATAAAAATAATGCTTATGTTTTTACTTCAAATTTGGTTATGTTTTCTGAGATACTCATATTGAACATAACACAGCACACATAACACAAATAACTTACGAACTAAGGAGCTGGTATCATTTGGAACATAAATACATATTAAAATGGTAGTGAATGTTAAAATAACCACTCCAATAGCAGCAAACAGTAACAGGTATCCAAAAGTCTGTACACATGATAAAATACCGATGTCATCAACAGACTGGCCAACTGTCGGATTCCCTCCAGTCACTAATAGAAAAAATATATAATTGTTAAATATAAAATATGCCTGACAATGGAGAGTAGAAAGACTGGAATATTGAATAGAGGAAACAGTATTAAAAATAATAGAGGAACAGCATAGTTTAACAACACACTCGTATGAACATGATCAAGTTATGAGAAATTTTGTCTATGTGGACTGTCTCATTTTATTTTAAGACGAAAGCAGAAAACAAATTAATAAAAAAACAAACAAACACACACACACACACAAATTTTGTTACAAAAAAAACCCCCACAAAAAGATAGGATGCAAAACCTATTGTACATTACATCATATATCATAAAATACATCTACGAACGAGAGCTATTTATTTACATGTAGAGTTCATTGATTAGTCATTACCATTTAACTGTGGACATTGATATGGACGTTCAATTTAATTTTCGCTGTGGAACAACAAATTAAATATACATTTTATTGTATTAATACTTAACTTAATTTACGAATATATATATATTAGGTTATAATGTTTAACATGATGAGAATAAAGATATAAATACCAATTATAATATTGAATCGAATCCCGCTCAGGATAAAGTTTATCATTGACTTGCGACAGGTGGGTGGTTTTCTTGGGTCCTCCGGTTTCCTCCACCAATAAAACTGACTGTCACGATATAACTGAAATAGTGTTGAAAGTGGCATTAAACACCATAAAACAAACCAATCAATTATAATATAAATGAATCTTACAAAATGTAAACAGATATCATTTATGTTGTAGGAGCAGCCAATGTGGACTCATTCCTGGTTTCCATTTGCTTTTCAAACTTTTGTTTTGTCAATGTTTGTATCATGTTTTTATATATTTAGATCGTCCTTTTCCCTGAAATGTCTAAGAGTCTTAGGAACTGAACATTCGTTTCATTTTCATTACAACATGTTATATGCTTAGCATGCACTTGAAGACAGATACAATCTAAAAATAAAAGAACCGCCTAGTGCATGAATGTGCGACGTATCCCCCGCACTTGCATAATATTTAGTTTTATATATTTATGAAAAGCAGCCTTGCAGTCTTAATGTATAACATACTTACAAGTCACATGCAAAAATTATTCAAATCTATCCATGTTTACTAAAGTTATCACATAAACAAGACACAATTCTCAAAATTGGTGATTTTTCAACCAAAAACTAACATTTTCCCTCAAAACACTCGCTTCAAATATTTCCATGTTAGAACCAATCCAAGATAATGATAATTACAAGCTACTTGCAAAATATTATTCAAATCTATCCATGTTTACTAAAGTTATTGTGTAAACAAGACACAATTCTCAAAATTGGTGAGTATTCAACCAAAATCTAAGATTTTCCTCCAAAACTCTTATTTCAAATATTTCCATGTTAGAACCCATCCAAGATAATGATAATTACAAGCCACATGCAAAAAATTATTGAAATATATCCATGTTTACTCAAGTTATCGCGTAAACAAGACTCAATTCTCAAAATTGTTGATTTTTCAACCAAAAAATAAGATTTTCCTCCAAAACCCTTGCTTCAAATATTTCCATGTAAGAACCCATCCAAGATAATGATATTTAGAAGCCACACGCAAACATTTATTCAAATCTGTCCATGTTTACTAAAGTTATCACATAAACAAGACACAATTCTCAAAATTGGTGATTTTTCAACCAAAAACTAACATTTTCCCCCAAAACACTTGCTTCAAATATTTCCATGTTAGAACCAATCCAAGATAATGATAATTACAAGCTACTTGCAAAATATTATTCAAATCTATCCATGTTTACTAAAGTTATTGCGTAAACAAGACACAATTCTCAAAATTGGTGAGTTTTCAACCAAAATCTAAGATTTTCCTCCGAAACCCTTATTTCAAATATTTCCATGTTAGAACCCATCCAAGATAATGATAATTACAAGCCACATGCAAAAAATTATTGAAATATATCCATGTTTACTAAAGTTATCACATAAACAAGACACAATTCTCAAAATTGGTGATTTTTCAACCAAAAACTAACATTTTCCCCCAAAACACTTATTTCAAATATTTCCATGTTAGAACCAATCCAAGATAATGATCATTACAAGCTACTTGTAAAATATTATTCAAATCTATCCATGTTTACTAAAGTTATTGCATAAACAAGACACAATTCTCAAAATTGGTGAGTTTTCAACCAAAATCTAAGATTTTCCTCCAAAACCCTTATTTCAAATATTTCCATGTTAGACCCCATCCAAGATAATGATAATTACAAGCCACATGCAAAAAATTATTGAAATATATCCATGTTTACTCAAGTTATCGCGTAAACAAGACTCAATTCTCAAAATTATTGATTTTTCAACCAAAAAATAAGATTTTCCTCCAAAACCCTTGCTTCAAATATTTCCATGTAAGAACCCATCCAAGATAATGATATTTAGAAGCCACACGCAAATAATTATTCAAATCTATCCATGTCTACTAAAGTTATCACATAAACAAGACACAATTCTCAAAATTGGTGATTTTTCAACTAAAAACTAACATTTTCCCCCAAAACACTTGCAGCAAATATTTCCATGTTAGAACCAATCCAAGATAATGATAATTACAAGCTACTTGCAAAATATTATTCAAATCTATCCATATTTACTAAAGTTATTGCGTAAACAAGACACAATTCTCAAAATTTGTGAGTTTTCAACCAAAATTTAAGATTTTCCTCCAAAACCCTTGCTTCAAATATTTCCATGTTAGAACCCATCCAAGATAATGATAATTACAAGCCACATGCCAAAAATTATTGAAATATATCCATGTTTACTCAAGTTATCGCGTAAACAAGACTCAATTCTCAAAATTGTTGATTTTTCAACCAAAAATTAAGATTTTCCCCCAAAACCCTTGCTTCAAATATTTCCATGTAAGAACCCATCCAAGATAATGATAATTAAAAGCCACATGCAAAAAATTATTCAAATCTATCCATGTTTACTCAAGTTATCGCGTAAACAAGAAAGTGTGACGGATGGACAGACAGACAGACAGACGGCCGCTTTAAACTATATCCCCTCATAAAAATATACCATACTGTCGGAAGAGTTCCAAAATCCAATCACAAAATCGTAAACAGAGACAAAATCGATACCCCTAACACACATATGGCAATACCGCTCACTTTCCTGTCTTGGTACAGGCATTTCATTAAAATGTGGCAGGGTTAAACTAGTTTTATGGGAGAACCCCCCCCCCTTTTCATGCCTTAAATCTAAATGGATGAATTTCTTTTCTGCGTCAAGAAATTTACCTAGTCCTTTAATAGTAAACTGGATTGGTTCTCCAAATGCTACACCTAGAATATTAACAGCATGGCACGTGTAATTTCCCGTATCTTCTTCTACAACATCGTTAATGACAAGAGAAGGAGATATGGTAGTACTTCCAGTGTACCGATCATCCAATGTAAACGGTTGAACAATCTGATACTTCCCATTTGTATTCAAGCTCCAGAATATCATAGATGGTTCACTTCTATCGTTTACAGAGCAATGAAGGGTAGCAGTACTACCAACTGAGAACTGTAAGGAGGTCGTTGTCGTCGTTATTACAGGCAGATCTGCAAAATAAGTGATGAAAAGTGAATAAACAAAAATTCGAGAGTATTATCTTCAGAAAAGGCAACAAGCTTGTAAATTAGAAAAGGGTGTATGAAATAACAATCTACAATTTCAAGTATACAAGAAAGATTATAGACAATAAAGATACCAATATAAATTTAGTGCACGCGTGACTTGACTTTATCTTCGAAGCGTATTAAATGCTTAAAAACGCCAGCTAACAAACTTTAGAGTCGAATGTGCAGGTTGGTTTCTAGAGTGATGTTGGAAACTTGTCTGCGACGTCAAAATTCACATTTTCAAGGACTTTCGCAGCTGTGCATTTAAACACTGATTGATATTGCCATTTTTTAATGTTATACGATTGCCTCAAAATCCTAAACATTTATACATGGGGACGGCAAATGCTTTTTGTTAAAATAAATTTCATAATTTTCAACTTCAATATGGAATTATGAGAATCAGAATTATATGTTTCTAGACCTAATTCAGTAAATGAAGGCAAAGTGCACAAATATTTCACAATGTAGATCATGTTCATTTTAAATCATGTTGTGTTAACTACCAGAAGTGTAAAACTGATTATATTTACCACATATGTTATACCAATTTCAACGAATACGTGCAGAATGAATATTTGGTTGCGTGACATCTAAAATTCTGATACAACTTTACATTTAGGAACTGTGCTCTTATTTCCATTCATCATCTCAGTCACGGTTACACATAACTAACATCTTTTATTGCTCTGTTTTAATGTAGTGTGCTCATGTTACCTATTACACAGGTAGAATAGTGAGTATTCCTCATTCATGACTAATCACCGGGTTTGTAACTAGATTAAAACAACTGGTACCACTAGTGGAGCAGAAGCAGAAACTGCGTAATTTACCCTTTCGAAGCACATGAGTTCACCCCCTGTTTTTAGTGGGTTCATGTTAGTAGATCTTTAGTTTTATATGTATGTTTTGTAGATCGTTGTTTGTCCTTTTGTACTTTTTCTTTTGGCCATTGTGTTGTCTGTTCTTCTTTGATTTACGGATTCTGATTACACCTTTGGTATCTTCAAACTCTTTTTATTGCTGCAATACAACCAACAGTCAAGTTAATGTCACACATATATTTGGTTCTGTTTTTGACAGAGATAAAGTAATTTTTTTATGGTATTTACCCATATAAATTAGTTTGTCAAATGTTTTTCAAATTGACAACGAGCATAACGATGAAAACAATTTTCTGTTTTTTTCCCCATATAGATAATCATACCTCTAACTCTTTCGATAACATTTAAAAGTACTGGCGCACTGGTTCCTGTTCCGATATTGTTTTCTGCTATACAGGTATACAACCCTATGTCAGTAAAATCTACATTGGAAACCGTCAGGGATGGAACAAGTGGTGAACTACCACTGTATTTTGTTGTCTCACTACCATATATGGTTGTCACCACACCAGATATATTGTGTAACCAGTAAACACTGATGACGTTAAGATTTGATTCAACATTGCATTCTAATGTAATGGAGTCCCCTTTCTCCGCGATGTAAGACGGTTTCAGGATGACAACACTGGGTACATCAGATACTATAGATAGATGATAAAAGAGATGGTATGTTAACTCTATTACATGTCAAACGAAATGTAATCTGATGTTCTATAAACACGACTGCTCACTAGTGGAGCAGGAACGACTTACCTTTCATGAGCACCTGAGTTCACCCCTGTTTTTAGTGGGGTTCGTGTTACTCGATATTTAGCTTTATGTGTATGTTTTGTAGATCGTTGTTTGTCCTTTTTCATTTGGACATTGTACTGTCTGACCATCTTTGATATACAGATTCTGATTCTTTGGTATCTTCAAACTCTACACTTCGATCATTACATTTGGATATACAAAACATAGTGAAGAATGCTATCATGATATATACTTGTACAAGATCTAGACGAAGCACAATTTTCAACAGTGAACATTGCTGATAGTTTAAGGGTTGAGATCCCATTAACGGGTTTAACCTTGCCACATGTTTGTGCCTGTCCCAAGTCAGCACCTGGAATTCCAAAGTCATATATCGTGGTCTTTTGTTTTTTGTGTTCAGTCAGTGAAGGTTAGAAGAGATTGCTCGTTTTGTTGATATTGATGGAATTGTAGATTATCACCGTTTAAACTTTCTTTTCATGAAATGAGTATGAAATGGAACTTAACGATCATTAAAAATTCTTCTCGCTCAGGCATAGGTAACCATAGCCGATTTTGACAATCCTATTTGGGTTAATTGGTTTACTTGCTCCCAAATTCGTTTCTTCTGACTTTGAGTTTCCAGAAACGTGTTGTGCACAATAAATTGGATATATACGTTTTAATTATGATATTTGTGTTAAACTTAATATGGAGCTCGGGATATTAATGCAAACATGTGATGTTTTAAATTTTGAATTGAAACTTGAACAACCATAAAATGTATGGCTTTTTACGAAATACGTGTGTGGACTGTTACCAAATGAAGATTAATACGTCAAAATGAGGCCTTAACTGTAGACACCTATTAATAGATCACTTAAAATGATAAGGATATATTAAGAAGGATATCTTGATATCTTAATTAGTGCACAGGACAAGTTTCTGGAATAGCCTTCATTAAGTAAGATCATACTAGTAGTCATTTATTAGAAACCTTAAAAATTAAATTAAAATTCTACGGGAACAAATAAACAAAAGGGTTTAAACAAGAAGTCCATAATTTCATGAGGTTGCATATGACTGGGAGATCTTTAGTTTTAATAAATTGCAATATTTAAGAACTGTAAATGAAATAGGAACTGAGTGACGAGAGCGTGGAAGGCAAATAAATACAGGACATACTTTAATTCTCAGGAACATCAATTGTATTATTTATACCCACACAGATGTATAAATACACTAACATCAATCGAATGACATGTACTTACCACAATATGTTTCTCGTGATGTGACTACTGATGACGACCCACCAAGACAAATCTCCCCTGTGGATACCAATGATCCTGTAGTTTGATTAACAGACGCTTGGACAGAATTACAAGATAGGGTATTTGTATAGGTAAATATCACTGATTTTTTTAAGTTGAGTGGTAGAAATAATTCACACAAGTCTCTATCGACTTTAGTTGCTGTGTTCATCTTTGACTTCACTGTGTACATGGTAGTAATCTAAATAAGAATCGTGTACATGTAACATAAATTGAAAGGAAACAAGTCATTCGATATATATATATAAGGTCATACTGGAACAATTAGATACATCGAAACACACACACACACACATTTCTTTTCATTCATTTCTGCATTCTTGACATGTGTGGTTATTTGCATCCCGGTTGTTACTCGATGTAAAAAAACAATTCATTTTGTCATATCAAGAGTGGTATATGTATAAAGGAAAAACTCCACCAAGATTACAATGTGGCCTTTAATTCAGAAATTCTACGGTCACCATTACAAATTGGTTGATCCAAGCTGATTGTATCAACTAATTGCAAACTTATTTTTAAAGTTAAACGTTGCACAAAATCGTTACTGGCTTTGGGAATGCACATTTAACGAGGAACAAAATGAAGATACCAAAGGGGTGTACAGAAAACATTTAATAGTCTCTCTTTCTTCGAATTATGGTTTCTGATTGAACATTGGTATGTTCACGCTTTTCTATAAGGCTTTAGTGTACAATTAATAATTACGTCGACTAACGATACGTACAGAAAAACTGGATGTAGTTGATTTCATATCTGTTATTTCTAGTGTGCCAATATCAACATACTCATTGTTGCAGGCATCAGTAGCTTGCTGTGCAAAGGTGGAATTCAAACTGTTTATAATTTGTTCATGGCTGGACAAACAGAACGCTGCCAACTCAGTGACTTTATATACCACCTGAATTTTGTATTCTACATACGGCAAGACATAACCTGAAAAGAGGATGGTTTATTTTATTTTATTATAGTTTTTAAAACATATGTATACACATTTCGCCTACTTTCAGCTTAATCTGTTTATATACCTTTATATAGGAAGTGACATCGGTGCACATGTATTTAAAAACGTTTCTTTTTGTCAAGATCAACCAATTATCCTTCTGTATTAATTCCCAATTCTATTTTTGAAAGAAACTATTACTTTTGGTAAGAGTTCCTTAAATAATAGATGTTGTTTTTAATATTCCTTATTCCTGAATACTTATCTGAAAGGTGGTTATTTAGAGTTTTTATGGTAAGACATTATGAAAATAATATGTCTTTGATTTTTTTCATAGTTTTACATTCGATGAGATTTGTTATCAACAAAGTTATCTATATCGCATAGAATTATTGTCGTATTTTTGAAATATCATGTGATCCAGCAATAGTGACTATTCGTTATTGCAATAATTGAAATTTTTCCTATGTTATCGGCTATCTTTTTTAAAACAATAATGCAATAATTTTCCGTAATTACCAATGCATCCCTGAGGGGGAAGTGGTGGCCGCCATAAGTTGTTTTCACACCGGAAGTATACTGTGACGTTTCCAGATCTGGTAACGTACCTATCATTACAAGTGATAGTACATAAAAGTTCCAAACTACCAGAGCATGTTGTAGCAGCATTATTAATAATTGGGAATACTTCTTCGGTACAAATTTCATCTGAAAATGAAATTAAAATAAATAATTTCAATGAAATAAAAATAATGTGTCGCGATATGAATTAAGATTCCGACAGTAAAATCAGCGATTGACGTCGACAAAGGTTAAACTACAATACAGTTTTCTCCTCATTAATGACATACATTAACACTAACTCTATATGAAAACTTTGGTGTCATGAACAATATATGCATTATGTATAAAGTTCAAGATTACGACTTGGCTATCTTTACAACAACACTGTTCAACCATTTATATGCAAGGGTTGGCTATTCACTTTCACGTGGAATACTCTTGGATGAGCACATCATTTTTAAAGTGTGGAGGTTTGGGACCAAAAACCTAATCTAACACCACTACTTGTATATTGAAGTTCCTGTATCAAGCCAGGAAATTAAGGTGCCGTGTATATGTATGTAAGGGGTATTCATTTTGTCTCTTATTCTATGAATTTTGGAACTGGTCTGACAGTGTGGTATTTGTTATTTTCAATTTAATGAAAGCATGAGAAATGAAAATAACTTGATATGTATTAGTTTGCACGTTTGATGCGATTCGTTAATAATAAAAAAAGCTGAAGCTTTACATTTTTTTTTCACATAAATTTGTGCAATGACATTCTTCATGAGCATGTGCCTTACATTTTGAACCATTCTTACTGATTTTGTGCAATAATATAGATCTAATTTAATGCGCATGACGCGTTTCTGGAATAACCCATCATCAGGTACGCTCATTCATATAGTCAAAAGATTGGAGAGCCACATAATTTACTTAGTAATGTGACATTCCACAACAATTCTAATGTGAAAAACAAGGTTTTATTTTACCTTGTTTGAATGTAGTAATGTTGTATCACAGAATAAGCCCCGATTTTTTTTCATTCTTGATTATATATAGATCTACCCCGTTAACTAATGAAAAATGGGAATCTTGACTGCAGAAAGGCTATCAACTCTTTGTCAAAACAGATCTAAATGTGGAAATATATCAAATGTCCTCCACATTAATTTATCTACCGTATCTGAAAACGTTGGTATGTGTACACGTCTTGCAATAGTTATCTACTGTTATCACGAAATATAATTTTAATGTTAGCAAGAAAAGTTTGAAGATATCAAAGGGGCAATCAGAAACCGTAAATTGATGAAGAGACAACACAATGGACAAAGGGACAAACAACGATCTACAAAACATTACACAGAAAACTAAAGATCGAGCAGCACGAACCCCGCTAAAAACCGGGGTGAACATGCGATTTACATAAAAACTTACCACCGGTTACATTCAGGTATACAGGCATACTACGACCGATTCCAACAATATTTGTAGCTGTACATACATACCAACCACCATCACGTACATTTACATTAGAAATAGTTAGTGATGGGTTGGATAACATAGCTCCAGAATGTCTGTTACTAGTCAGACTGGTCGTGTTAGACTTCCAGCTCATGGTTACAACGCCAGGAGACCCAGAAACATTACAGTGCATCGTGACGTTATTAGCTATATTGACATGGTATACGGTAGATGACACGCATACTCTAGGAATACCTACAAGCAAGTAAGTAGAGAATAGTAAGAATAAACATAAACATAGTGGAACATCATAATCTAGATTTTGGATTGGTCGTTTTTATAAGGGGATGTCAATTTAATGTGTAATGTGTGTGTGGAAAAGGGGGGGGGGATGGATATGCTTGGGTTGTTTTTGTAATATGGCTCTAAATTTACAGACCAGATTTACAGATTTTTGACCTGAAAGATGCAAAATGTATAAAAATTTCAGCGAGAAATGTTTTGGTAAGATTTTAAGAACAGTTACATATTTGGTTTATCTGGTTTTTATGTTTTATGATTCCAAGAAAAAAATCTTTAAAAAACAACAAAGCAAAACTGAATAAGCAAAAAGCAAAAACATACTTTAAATGGTCGGTCCCTTACGATGAACAAAATTTAATATAAGAAGGACAAAAATAACTTGAATATAAAGGTAATAATATAGATTATATGCTAACTTTTTATATTGTAGATGTCGAACCTGCAAAACATACTTAGAGGATGGATTCTTACACGAAACAATTCACATTTGTTCTGGCAATTGAAGTTAATTTCATTCATCTATAGTTACTTCTGTCAAATCTATTATATGAAGTACAATGATGAGATTTCACTATATGTGGTGTTTTGTTTAAATTGCAAAACAAAACTTATTATGCTATGCATGTTGTGGCAATATTAAATGTTCTGTACAAAATGGACTTTGATAAAGAGCATAATATTCTTTGATATTTACGATAGAACATGCCATTCTTTCGAAATAGCAAACGTTATTCGTTTCTAACAATTTTCATATTCGACAACCAGAAGCTTATTAACATGCTAAATAAGAACTTACCCCCATCAACAATTAATGTTGTAATATCACTTCCGGTTCCAACAAAGTTGGTACCAATGCATTTGTACCGACCATCATCAGTAAATTTGACATTGGCAACTGTCAGAGAATGATTGGATAAAGTTGCACCTAAGTACTTGACAGAGTCCGTGATGGTATCAACGAATGCTCCAGAAATGTCTCTCTGCCATTTGATACTGGTAATGTTTGGAATAGCAGTGATGATACAGCCCAAAGTTATATTGTTTCCATATAAAACGGTATTCGTTGACATCATAGTTACATCTGGTAATCCTACAATATGCAGATGAGATATTCAGTGACATAAATACAACATAATGATACATTATAACAAATCGCTATGTAAGAAATCCCCCGAAGACACCAAAGGGACAACCAGAAGCCGTAGAAGAAGAACAGACAATGACCAAATAATAAGAGACAAAAGGATAAACAACAATCTGCAAAACACTACACAGAAAACCAAGGACTGAGCAACATGAACCCCACTAAACACCAACATTGAACCAGGTACTCCGGAAGGGAAAGTAGTTCCTGTTCCATTAGTGGCACCGGTAACATATGTAAAATATCTTTGTTATGTATAAATTTATCAAAATGGAGGAGAATTGTACTCTATAAAAAAAAACCTTTCCATCTATAATAATTAGGTACTAAAAACTGTTTAATTGTCTTCCATTTGTTACCCAAAGATGCTTTACCTAGATGTTGAACTCGAAGCAATGATCAGCATAGTTCATACCAAAAATTGTGACATTTTCTTTTGATATGATAAACAAGCCACAAAATCATTTAAAAAAAATAAATACAGATTAATACATGGGCATTTCCATATTGGCCTGGTTATCATCCCGAGACACCCATATTGGCCCTCGACTTTGTCTCAGGCCAATATGGGTCGAGGGATGATAACCAGGCCAATATGGAAATGCCCATGTATTAAACTATTTATTATATACTTCCGACATCTGCAGACGTAAACACCGGAAGTTGTTTATTTTGTCTGAAATGCACAATGGGCACCTAATAACCGATTATTTTCCCGGGGTGTGAAAATATGGACAGTTTACTTCCGGTCATATTGGTCATACAAAAATGCCTTTATTTTAACTAAGTATGTAATAAAAAGCAAATAAACTGCCTTCTGCAAGATTTTGAGCGCTCCTGATGAAGGTTATTCTAGAACCGCGTCATATGCACTAAATTAGATATCTACAGTTTTATTTGTATATTGGGTACTACTACGAGTCTTTACTTGTGTCTTGATTGGCTATTATTGATATCCACTGAAATAACCTTCTTTATGTTGTCTGATAACGCGATATTAGTATTTTAATAAAAACGTAGATATCAAATTTAGTACACACGACACGTTTCTGGAATAACACTCATCAGGTACACTCAAAATTGAAGGATTTAATTTTGCCCAACAGATTTATCAATGAATATTAAAAAAAGCAGCTTGCATTGGACAAAGTTTATTTTCAACATTCCCAAGGCATAACATTAGAATCACATACCTCCAATGACATTGAGATAAATAGGCGTTCCATGTGTTGTTCCAGCATCATTTGTTGATTGGCAGACATAAACACCACTATCTGTTAGTTTCACAAACTTTATTGTCAAAGAGGGTTCAGAAATATTACCAGGAACAATATTTTGGAAAGTACTCGTCACGTTTTTGCTCCATGACGAAGACAATACAACAGGATAGGCAAACACTATGCATTCTAATGTAATATTATCTCCTGCCGTTACATCATATCTAATATGTGGAATAGTTATCACTGGTTTATCTGAAATGAGGATATTGTAATTATTTTACAACAATGGGATCTCAATATATTTAAAAACCAAGCTAAGCAGAAACAAACAACACAAACAAAAAACAATTTAAAAATTAAAAAAACAAACAACGTGCAAACCAACAAACAAAATCAAAACAGGCAAAAACAAAATAAACATACAGATAAATAAAGAAAAGGATATAAAAGAGAGTCATTTTCATAACAATGATAAAAATATAATAGAATATGCAAGTAATTATGTATTAACTATTAACATATGACTATTTGTATTTATACAAATAAAGAATATTAAAAACGATTGTAACTACTATACCATCGTGTTTGCATTTTGTAGCTATATTATCTTGTCTCTATAAACTCATCATTATAGACAAGTGGGCAGTTTAACGAGTTGAAGAAATACTTAAATATATTCTACTTATATTGGGTGTTTTGTATTGTTTGGATGCCATATAATGTTCAGTAGTGTCGCAAAATCTAAAAGTAGTGTCCTAGCAAAATAAAATACTCTAGAGGTTTGGACAAATAGACAATAAGTTCGATGTTTGTTCTTATCAAGGAGACACTTACTGGCAGTTACATTAAGGTACATTTGTTCACTTGTTGCTGTGCCTGCTAAGTTGGTGCCAGTACATATATACCAGCCCTCGTCTGTAATCCTAACCATTAGTATAGTCAATGAGGGTTTGCTGACAGAAGCGCCACTGTAGTTTATAAGACTGGTGTTAATTATCTCAACATGACCGCTATCATTTCGAAGCCATAATACACCGGTTACAGCAGGAACACCAGTCATGTCACACAATAATGTAACGTTATCACCAAACTGTACTGTATATTGGTCCAAACCTATGGATATGAGTGGCGCATCTACAAATATATTTAAAAAGTTATATTTTTTTTCCAAAATTGAAATGGTTCAATTATATATAACAAGTATAATACATAAACTAAAAATTAAATTTACTTGAATAGAAATCTTTGAATATATAGAAACTATAAAGAAACAATTAAAATGCCATGTACATGTTATATGTTTTTGTTATGAGGTTAAGATTCTCTTCCGTCAGGCATAGGGTACCATAGCCGATTTTGGCTATTCTATTTAGGCCCTTTGGTTTTATTTCTCTCTAATCTTTAAATTTTGAGCGTACCTGATGAAGGTTATTCCAGTAACGTACCTGATGATGGTTATTCCAGTAACGTACCTGATGAAGGTTATTCCAGTAACGTACCTGATGAAGGT
>MJUT01001324.1:87697-100174 GCA_002080005.1 Gigantidas platifrons | reverse complement strand
AAATCATTCTGTCTTAAATATGAGTTTCCTATCAATGATCTAGAAATTATCACCTTTGACCCCACTTAATCAGGTAAATAGCCGAAATTTCATATGTTGACACCCTTCGAACAATTGGTGGAATATCTTGACGTTTTATTTACAGATATAAGTATTCAAAATGACGGCATGGAAACGATAACAAAAGTGTTCTGGCGATCTTTGACCTTTTGGATTGATACGTCTTTGAGAGATGTAACCGATATTCTTATCTCGTACCCAAGCATAAGATTGTCTATTCTTGCCATTATACCTAGAAATGATTTTTACTATTTGAACTTCAATTTACAACCAAAGTTTTGTTAAAATTTCTTTTGTATATACAACATGTATTTTAAATGTTAATGGTTCGAAATATGTGTGTGCGCCCGTTAGTCTGCACCGTTTATATTCATTTGTCGGGTATTTTAAATTAGTAGGAAATAAAATTACACTTAATGACTTATACATGTATCCCGGTTGTGGTTTTTATGCTATTTGAGACATAAAAACATTATACAGAGGTGGAGTAACCTCTAATATACTAATCCTCGATTTTTGTATTATTAAAAAAAAAGTGTGTGAAATTATTTACCTGTACAATAATACAGGAAATAAACGCACTGGGGGTTCTGCCATTTTTATGGCTTTGTGTATAATTAATTAGGATGTATTGTACTCCCCTGTGTGGACCTTGAATTCTCGAAACAATTTACATAATTGCAAGAAAAAAATATCTGTAATCCAGAAAAAATTCAAGGACAGAATCAAGCCAAGTGTTAAAAATTACAAACAAACGTTATTATCGGCGTGTCCACAAAGTGGCTATTAAAAGAGGAAAATGCACACTCTTGACATGAAATATTTTTAATAACAATATTAAAATAAACAATGCAGATGATAGAACAGAGATATGGTATATATAGATACTGATAGTCCTAGATATATTATTAGTAGTAATACCCAAACCAAAATGTTTACCTTCAATGCTGTTAATTAAATATACATAAACATATTTAGATGAAAACATATCCAATTTGTAATTAGAAAAGATCGAATATAAAGAGTGAACATAATTGTATTTCACTCATGTATTTCAACCTTCCCAACAAAATACTAACTATTCTAACATGACCTCACTCTTCCCCTTTGTTAAAAAAGACCAGAATTATTTCTTCGTATTATCTCATTAGCACATGCGCAGATGAATGTAACTGACGTTTCCATTGGCAGCATAAATTGTGACCCGAATAATGCCGATAGAGGGCACAGTATTATTCGAGGTACATAAATTGTGTGCGACATTTTCCGCAAGCGTATGTATAAATTTCTGTCTTCCAATCAAAGTATACTACCGTATTTGTACTCTTAGACATATCAGAATCGAAATAAATCATGGAAGCCAGAATGTGTTTTGAGTTTTAACATGGATTGGCGGATATTAGTCAATTTTATCCGTCGCTTTTGGCTCGGGATAAAATACTAATATCCGCCAATCCATGTTAAAACTCCCAACACATTCTGGCTTCCTCGATACAACATTATGTGATAAAGTTTGTCAGCTACTCCGATTTCCTCCACCAATAAAACTGACCGCCACGATATAACTTAAATATTGTTGAAAGTGCCATTAAACACTATCAAACCAAATCAAACCAATCAAATGACAATATCACGACGATGTCAACAACTGCTACATGCATGGTGTTACTGTGATTGACCACAACTTATCATTTTGTTTCCGATTTTGTCAGTGAGCTCTATATAATGTTCTCCACTATCATCCGCTCACAATCGCCCAGATAAACACATATGTCACCTAGTATTGTGTTTGACTTGGATAAAAGATGATTGATGCGAAGCTTAAGCTCTACGTGTCATAATGAATGTGAAGTCTTTAATGATATGAATTACATTATACAATAGATACAATATTGGGATAAAACGGTCAGTTATGTTTGCAGCTTGCTCATGCATATTAATATTAATGAACTAAATGAAATGTACATACCACAGACATATGTTTCATCTACAAGAGAGAAACCATCAGGACATGTTGCTTCTTTGCTGATAAAAGATCCGACTGTTTTATTTACAGTGGAACGGCCTGTTTCACATTGTAAATCATTACCATATACTAAAAGCGTTTCACGATCTACGTTGAGTTGGACTAAACTACCACATGCAATCTTGCTATACTTGGAAATGGAAGCGTTTCCAATGATGATAACGTAACTCGTTGTAATCTTAAATGAAAATTATAAACTAAAATAAACAACAAATATGATTATTAAACGCTTATGAGTTTTGCGAGGAACTTGAAATTCTTTAAGTGAAAATATTCATAAAAATCCGTGCAATAAGTCTTTCATTGTATAACAAGACTTACAAATAGGATGCGAGCCCAATTTTGAACAATATATAACGTCATGATTTGATCCCTTTTCCCGTTCATGACCTATCACCGGTTTTGTAACAAGTGTAAAACGATGGGTGCCACATGTTAAGCAGGAACTGCCTATGCTTCCGGATCACCTGAGTTCACACCCGGTTTTTGTGTGGTTCGTGTTGCTCAATTTTTAGCTTTCTAGATCTTTCTTTGTCTTTTTTTTTATTGGCCATTGTATTGTCTGTCCTTCTCAAATTTACGGCTTTTGATTACCCCTTTGTTATCTTCAAACTTTTCCAACAGTTAAGATATCAGTATTATTGCCCGCTAACTCTTAAAGATATCAGTATTATTGCCCGCTAACTCTTGATTCCCTTCTAAATGAAATATTACACTGCTTTACAATAATAATAACGTAGATATCAAATTTAGTGCGCACGACACGTTTCTGTGATAGCTTTCATCAAGAACGCTCAAAATCGAAAGATTGGAAAGCCAGATAATTTAAAGTTTTGGGAGCAATAAAACCAAAGGATCTAATATGGATAGCCAAAATCGTCTAAGGTCATCTATGCCTGAGGAAGGAGAGCCTTAGTTTTATTAATAATTACATTATTTAATAATACCCAATATAAATAAGGTATTGCTTGACAATGTAGCGATATTTTTATGCTTTGTACTTTAGCTTCAAAATAGTTTATTAAAACAATTGCCTAAGCTAGTTGCATGGTGTCAACGGAGCATTGCACGAAAGCAGAAAAAAACGAGTAAAAGACAATACCTGATATTACAGTCAAACCTGTATATAAAGGTCATTGAAGAAAACCTGAGATTGTGGTCATTATGATCAGTTGTCCTTTATGCACAGGTTAAAATTATACACACTATTCATTAATGGGGGAAATGAGACTTCCATTTATAGACAGTGATTTGTTATATAGAGATGTCCTTTAAAGCATGTTTGACTGTATATTTTGTATCAAAATCAAATTGAATTCTTACCTCAAAACTTGACGTGATGGAGACGGTGCTGTTGATGACAATTGGACCAACTGTGAGTAACTCGTTGTTACAGTAGGAAGACAACTGCTGGATCATCGCGTCATAATTATTGACAACAGCATTGTCATGTGACTTCTGACAATAAAGTGCAATGGTTGACACCTTATATGTTATATTTATAATAAGAATGTATGTCGATGGAACTGTTTCTGTAATAAAATACAATAAAATGAATAACAAAAAATGTCAGACTGTCGGAACAGTTCCAAAATCCAACCGAAAAATCGTGGGAACACAGGCAAAATCTATAACGCTAACACACATATATGTATATATATCACTATTCACTTTCCTGGCATGGTACAGGCAGCTTGATAAAAAGTGACAGTGTAAAACTAGTTTTATGGACTAAGACCTCCCCTCTCAGTGAAAAGAAAAATAAAACTTTTTTTTAAATTTAAGCGTTTGCATTTTTATATTGTTATAAAAATCAACAGGTCTCTGATCGATCTTTTTTTTTTAAGCTGATAACGAATAATACTTACTAACCATGCATGCATATAACAGCAAAACTGGATAGTCGTTTGTGTTACTTTACATCCAGACCCTGTCTTACTGAAAACAAGTCTTGCTCTTCATTCTAATTTGTTCTGCATACCCTTAGTTCCAACCCAGTTTTTATTGGGTTCGTGTAGCTCAATCTTTAGTTTTCTGTGTAGTGTTTTGTAGATCATTGTTTCACATTTTGGTGCTGTAAAATCTGATTCAACCCACCATTTCTTTGGAAATGCCTGTACCGAGTCAGGGTCATTACGGTTTTCCGATATACTTATGAGTTTTGACTTTCCCTTTGGAAGATTGCTCAGAGATCGGTAATTTTGTTATTACCCTTATTTGTCCTTTTTTGTTTGGCATTTGTATTGTCTGTTCTGTGATATATGGCCACTGACTACACCTTTGATATATTCTAACTATTCTTGCATATAATTATCTACTGGAATTTACACTTGTTACATATTAATGTCATTACCTACCAACACATGTGGGCATCGGTAATGGTGGGGTCCAGTCATTCTTCCCCGTACAAGTATATGGCCTGCTACTGTCCCCTTCTCTGAATATGTAACTTGTGATACAGGTAAGTCTACAACTACCAGATCCTTTGCTATACACACAGTCCAAAACAGCATCGCTAACAGTTGGAACATAATTTGTACATTCTAAAATATACCAAATGTATCAAAAACATTATATTTATTCAAAACATTTATGTAGGATAAAAGAAATTATTTATAATACACATTAAGAGCTTAAAAATCGTTTGATCATTAGCGTACCTGGTGAATGTTATCCCAGAAACGCATGTTGTGTCCTAAACATATACATTTTTATCTCCTTCCTCAGGTATAGCTGATGGCCTTAGTCAATTTCGGCTATCCTGCTTAAGACCCTTGGTTTTCTTGTTCCAAACATTTTAAAATCATCAGACCGACCAGATTTTTAACTTTGAGCGTACCTGATGATGGCTTTTCCAGAAACGTTTCGTGCCCACTAAATTAGATATCTAAGTTTATTGTTATTTCAAATTTATATCACAATCAATGTAGCTGTAGCAGAAAGCATGACACTCTCAGGTGATATTTTATAATTTTAGAATTTTTTGAAATTTTATTTGCAAGGTATTTTTTTTTATCTATAAACACCAGAGAAAACCGAAAGGGCTGTCAACAATGGTCAGTTCAGGGACATTGACAACACCGGGCATACAATGCACAGGACGAAGAACAAACAAAACATGACACAGAAAACTAAAAAGGTGAGCAACACTGACTCCACCAAAAACCGAGGGTGAACCCAAGTGCTCGCGAAGAGTAAGCAGTTTCTGTCTCTTATAAGACACCCACCAAGCTACTCGTATATTCAAGACGTGATGCACACCACTATGCGCAAACACAAATAACTTAAACAAAGACATGAGCCATGCTACAATTAACCGGAAGTAAACAATAGCATCTTATATCTATCAAGTACCTCTGGGATTTGAGCATTATATATTTCAAAATATAATAAAAACGGGCCCGTCGTGAGTTCGAATCTCGATCAGGGTGAGGTGCACAACATTATGTGATAAAGTTTGTCAGTGACTTGTGATAGGTCGGCGATATTCTCCGGGTCCTTCGGTTTCCTCTGCCAATAAAATTGACCGCCACGATATAACTGAAATATTGTAGAACGTGGCATTAAACATCACCATCAAACAAACAAACAAACAAACAAACAATAAAAGCTTACTTTCTGTGACATTTAAATACAATGGCTTTCCATACGTTGTTCCTGCTAGGTTTGTTGCCGTGCACGTATACCATCCTGTATCACCTAGTTCTGTGTCTCCTACTGTTAGTGATGGATCAGTTATAGTGCCCCCTGTCAATCTGTCAGTATTAACAGACCCTGAAGTTGCATTCATTTTCCACGATACAGCATATACATCAGGAACACCAGAGACATTACAGCTCAATGTGATATTGTGGTCTTCTATTACATTATATTGTGTAGTTACCACAGAGACCAGTGGAGGATCTATAATTTAAAATAAAATATAATAGATATAAAATACAAGCTATGAAATACTGCCATCAAATTTGTTTTCAACATTAAAAATATATTTGATTATTAATAGGATGGTTAGGGTTAAGGTTATGGTGCTTCATGTCTCTTTCAACAATATTTCAGTTTTATTGGTGAAGGAAACCGGAATGTCTGGAGAAAACCACCAACCTGCAACCAAACTTTATCATATAATGTACACCTCACCTGAGCGGGATTCAAACTTAAAACGTAAGTGGTGATAGGCACCGAGTGTATGGGTATAGTCCCTTTGACTTCTATAAATGTTCAGAAATTTTTTTTAAAAATCCAGTTTTCAGATCAAAATTTTTTTCTAGATGTATATTAATATATGATATATACGGACAATTAATTTCAAATTATTTGGTCTCTATGTTAATTATATTTTTTAAAGTGTAAAAATCTGGTAGGAGTGAGTCAAAATAGTGTAAGAGCCAAGCCAAGCCATCAAATCAAAATATGTCTATATAATATTATACAAACCTCCAGTAACATTTAAAGTAGTTGCATTGCTTCTTGATTCTCCAACAAAATTGACCGCCACACATATATATTCACCACTGTCGCTAAATCTTACACCAGTGATAGTAAGTGATGGATCTTTGACTGAGCTACCACTGTGTGTCACGTTATCTATTGTAACAGCTGTGAACACCTCTGACGTTTTATGTATCCAAAACACATGCGTATTGAGTGGATGGGAGTATATTTCACAACCCATAGTGACATTTTCACCAAGAATTATATGGTATGAATCTTCCTGTATCTGCACCTTTGGAATATCTATACGAAACAAATAGAATAAATAAGTAAGACGAGTTTGAAAATACCAAAGGTGTAATCAGAATCCGTACATTGAGGAAGTACAAACAACACAATGGCCAAAAGAAAAAGTACAAAAGGACAAGCAACGATCTACAAAATATACACATAAAACTAAATAACTTTTTAAAAGTTTATGATTCGAATGAAAATGGACAACAAGCGTTTATAGATGACCTAAGTTACTTTGACGTGTTTAGGCCCTTTGGTTATTTTACCCCAAAGACGTTTAACTTATTTTGCTTTCAAATCATTTGAATAGGAGAGTACATTATGAATGTTATTCCAGAAACGCATTGTGTGAATTAAATTGGATATCTAAGTTCTTGTTATCTCTATTTTATTTGATATGGTCTTATAATATCAAGACGAAGTAGTATATTCTAAGATCAAAGGATCAACACAGTATTGACTATGCTGGTGTCCAAAACGATTTAAATACCACATGATGTTTGTGTCACCTAACAGTAACATGATGTCACTAGTCTTTCTATCTTATTTTTCACATTCTAACCATCAAAAAATATCCAGTTTTTTTCACCAAGATATTGACACAAAAACAACAAAAAGGTAAAACATTATTTCAACATACCTCCGGTTACATTCAAATATATTTGTTCACTGATAGCATCACCAATCAAATTTTCTGCAGTACAGATATACCAGCCTTCATCATCATTATTTACGTTCCAAATTGTCAGAAATTGATCATCTATTGTGCCTCCTTTATATTTATCATTGGACATACCAATTGCAGTTGTTTCGTTATTTGTTGTATTTCTTAACCAACCAATACGGGTGACTTCCGGTGATGCGCTGACATTACAAGCCATTGTAATATTGTCTGTGACAATAACAGTGTAAGATGTTTGCAAGACATGAATGTCTGGTATATCTTAAAAAAAAAAGTCAAATTTAAACACAACTTTATAAAATATGTCAATTGCAGTTTTTTAGATTGAGTTTACCATGATTGTACTGATAAATTTGTATGCAATGTTATTGGCTTAAAATACATATGCAATTGTAACGTAACCATAGAGACAATGTTCCTCCATAATGGGTAAAACACTAATGTTTAAGATACAAGTACATTGTATAAAGTGATTGTAACCCTAGCTACCATGTTCGTGGATAAATGGTCGAAGAGTGAACTACATGTATTGAGGACAAACAACATTAATTAATGACACATTTATTTAAAATAATGTAAAACTGAACTGCAGTCAAAGTTTTGAATAAAACCATAAGATTGATTTGATTCAACATTACAGTCTTCTACACGTGACATTAAAGTCTATCTATTTGTTTTCGAGTTATCAGGAATATATTAAGGGTAACTGGGTGGCGATCGTCATTTTCAGTAATTTTCTAGCTATATCGTGACACCCAGACATATTTTAGTAGGGAGGAATTATAACAGACTGATAAGTGAAGGCCTAACTTTTTACATTGTATGTGATTTTCTAAGAGCAAACTCACATCAGTGGTGTTAGGCGAATAAATTAAACCAAGAAGCATAACAACTGAGGAAGGACTATTGTTTAACTTCGAGTTATCCTCTAGAGATTCCGAAGTTCTTATACATTGAAAATGATTAATTAATATATACCTCCAGATACACTTAAGTAGGTGAAATTACTGAATCCAATCCCGACTCTGTTAATGGCGATACATCGATACATCCCAATATGTGTAAAATTTGCTGCCGATATCATGAGAGATGGTTCCATTGTTGTAGCACCGCTATAAATATGGTCATCTATAACAATATCAACAATACCATCTGTTGTATTCCATTGCCACTGTATTGATGTAACAGCTGGGTGTGAAGACACGGAACAGTTAATAGTGATATCGTCACCGAAAACTACACTGAATGTTTCTGATGGAATTTCAACATATGGTTCGTCTGAAATATAATCAAATTTATTGAATATGTGCAGTGGATGTGAACATTGAACATACACTCTGATGGCGGAAGATGTGAACATTGAATGTACATTCTTAAGGTGGACGATGTGAACATTGAACATACATTCGTAAGGCAGACGATGTGAATATTGGATATATTTTCTTTAGGCGGAAGATGTGATATTGAATATACATTCTTAAGGCGGAAGATGTGAACACTGAATATGCATTCTTATGGAGGAAGACGTGAACACTGATTATGCATTCTTATGGAGGAAGATACAAACACTGAATATGCATTCTTAAGGAGGAAGATACAAACACTGAAATGCATTCTTAAGGAGGAAGACGTGAACACTGAATATACAATATACATTTTAAAGGGGGAATATGTGAACACTGAATATATATTCTAAAGGGGGAAGATTTGAACACTGAATATACATTCTTAATGAGGAACGTTTTAAATATCAATATAACGTGAAAAGCCTTTCTAATGGGGTTTTTATCTGCATTGACTGATAACAAAATACCTGAATTAATGATTCTTTCAAATCAAACCTGGTCCTGGTTTAAATATTTTTTTATTTCTCAACTGAATTATTTGACTTCACAATCTTTCGACTTTAATCATATCTTATGATGGTTATTCCACAAACGCGTTCTCAACTGATGCTATTTTTTTTTTTTTCAATTTGTGTTTGAATATATTGCTTATCTTACATTACCTCCTGTTACATTCAAATAGGCAGGTTCACTGTATGACGTTCCCGCCAGATTTGTTGCAGTGCAGATGTACCAGCCCCTATCAGTGTTGGCTGTGTCCGTAACAATAAGTGATGGATAATCCAAATTTCCGCCGTCATATTTAACACCTATAGATGATATTATATTCATTCCTGTTGTCTCATTTTTCAACCATGAAACCGACAGAGGATCTGGAATTCCAGTTACGTTGCACATCATTGTCTGATTGTCTCCAATTATAACTGAGTATGTTAACGGCGACACGTCAACAATAGGTGGATCTGTACAGAGAAATAGAAATATGTTGCAATATCTAAAATGCATATACGTGAAATGTGTTATCAAAAGATGAATTCTATATACGAAGAAGTTTGAAGATACCAAAGGGGTCGATCAGAATCCGTTAATCGAAGAAGACCGGACAACACAATGGCCAAAAGAAAAAAATACAAAAGGACAAACAACAATCTACAAAACATACTCATCAAATTAAAGATCGAGTTAAACGAATGCCACTTAAATCCGGGGGTGAACTCAGGTGCTCCGAAAGGGGAACATCGTGAACTGGACATAGTGATACTTGAATTTCTATCTAACTATGTGGTCGGTGTCTAAGGTGAGACGAAATATACCAGTCATTCAAGACATACAGGATGTAACAGTCTGTATACCTTGTTGACTAAAAACGAGTTACATTATTTTGAAGTTTTGAAGCATTTAGTAGCCGTATGTCTATGAAGCAGCTTGTTTCATTTTTACAGAATTATTTTTTTTCTAAATAATTGTTGCAATTTGTCTATTCTAAGTAAATGTTAGAAAATACCGAGGAGGCAATCAAAAATGGACAATCAAGAGAAACCGGCAACATACGGCAGACAACAATCAAACTAAAGACACAAGACAATATGTGCTGGATACCACTATGCGTAAGCAAACACTTATAACGTAAATGAGACATTAGCCCTCCTACAAACATCTGATGAACCGAATATCGTCTTACGAGAAAGAAGATATATTGCAACCAATATGAAAAGAATCCTGTCAAATAAGAAACACAGAGGTAAACAATGATGCATGCCGTTTGTGTGGGGAGTTTATGTTTGCGATATACATAATAAATGAGCTATCATATCTAGTGGTGTTCAGCACAATTTCTACACAACAACGATAATTGGTTTGTTATTATATACAACAAGTGTGTTCATGGCACAACTGTTGACCCCCGAAGGATATGTTCCTATTCTCAGTTTCTGTAATGGGAGTTCGATCATTTGTGATATTATATATTCTTTTACTTAAATATTTCACAAGGAGATATACTTCGGGTCCATCGTGGTCGTGATCGCATGATAGTTGGATTTACAACTGCCTATTGCAATCAGTGCCTATCACCACTAACGTTGTGAGTTCGAATCTCGCTCAGGCGAGCTGTACTCAATGCAACATTTTGTGATAAAGTTTGTCAGTGACCTGCAGCAGGTCGGTAGTTTCTCCAGGTACTCAGGTTTCCTCCGCCAATAAAACTGACCACACCGATATAACTGTAATATTGTTGAAAGTGGCATTAAACACCATAACCCCCTCTATGCATATTATGATGTTTTGTTTTTGTTCCGTCAAACTGGCAGGTAGTTTTATCTTTATTATTGACCCTTACCTCCAATGATCTGTAAAATGATAGAATCACTGACATCAGATCCTAAATAATTAGTCACCATACATAGGTACATTCCAGAATCCTGGAAAGTAGTGTTGGTGATTGTCAGAGATGGATGTGATGGAATGCTTCCCGTATATCTGCCTTTGCCAATGGGGATATTCGATAGGCTATCAGAATTATTATATTTCCATTGGACATGTGTAACTGGGGGATCAGAACTGTAGTTACAATTCATGGTAATGTTATTTCCTAAAACAACTGTATATAAATCATCTGTTGTATGTACCGTTGGTAAATCTAAAATCAACAAAAAAAAATGTGCACTATTTCAATTATTTAACAGGATTGGATCATAATTAATGGACACAGTACTATATTCTTATTAAAACACCCGAACAACTGAATCCTGGAAATAACTGTTTTATCTGAAAAGAAAACATGACAATTCTTAAAAATTAATAAAAGGCCTTTGGCCACGGGTTCCCTAATGCCAAGGTTACTTTGTAAGTTCTAATATTGAAATTATTCTGTAATAACTTCAATAAGAAGTGTGGAAAAGGCACAAAAATAGATCAGAGCACGATATATATATGGGCTGTTTAAAAAAAAATGACCCCATTTCTTTTATCATTGACCATTCTAATATGTGATGATTTAAATTGAATCTTTTTGTATCAGAATATGTACTTTGGTACATAGAACCTTGCTGCAAAATTTCACAGTATTATCTGCTACCACTAAAAAATAGCGTCCAAAAATGTATAAAAAAATGTCAGGAGTGTAACACTTTTAGTGTGACATTTACAAAGATGCATGTACTGCTATGTTGTGTAATTAGAAAACAAATAATTGTACAGTAGAAAAATATATCTTATGGAAAACTTTGATATTTTAGGTAATATTTCATGCATAATTTACACATTTTTTTGTAATTTTGAAGACAGGACCGGATAGGTAAAATTACCATGTATCAAAAAAATAAAGGTCAATAAAACTGTTTGTGTTGTCTAAAAGTGAAATTATTTAGGTATGTAGCATACTTCTCAACAACTGACAATGGCTAATTGTCTCTTTAAGTATCATAGCTGAAACCAGAAGCATCAACATGTCTCTGTGAGCTTTTGCATCAATCCTATGTTCAATAGAAGAACACCTGTGGAATATGTCAGGAGTGTAACATTTAAATTTACAAGGTCATAATTTTAACACAATCTTATTAATTATAATATTTTGTGTTTTAATTTAGTCAACAGTCCTGTCAAAGATCATGAGTGACAAGCATAATGATCTGATGACC
>MJUT01001324.1:73176-86082 GCA_002080005.1 Gigantidas platifrons | reverse complement strand
AAAAAAAAAAAAAAATATATATATAGGATATTCAATTCAAATATTTTATTGAATAAAATGCATAAATTTAATTACACAAAATCCAATGGGATTGTAAGTGCTCTCCCTCAATAACTAAGGACATCAAGTATAATGATAAGAATAATTCATTCATTTACATTATTTTACAAAATTTTGTAATAATTTTAGCACTGTCAAATTTATTCATTATAATTGTGAAATTTGTCAATTTAGAGTGTGAATTAAGTAAACTTGTAATTAATATATTCTTCTATATATTAAGGATACATATGTATATCTAAGCACATAAAAGGCATATTCATACATATGCATACATATACACATACATATAGATATATATTTATTTAACCATATATCTTAGCAACAATTTAAAAAAAAAAAGATTCAAAGCAAATAATACACAATCAAATTGAAAAATGTTAATATTAATAGTCAAATATAGGTGTGGACAGAGTTCATAATAAGTACATTATCATCAAGAGAAAGGTCAGGTGATCCCTCTAAGAGTACATCAATGTTTAAGAAGTCGGCTAAATCTCTCAGTTGAGTAAACAGCAACATTCTTTGGCAAATGGAAAGTGGACAGACATAAAGGTGGTGAAAGGATATATTTGGTGTCTGGTTTTAATGTGGTATGTGGTATTTGAGGTGAAGATATTAATTTAGACAAATTTTAAGAAACATAAGTGACAAGGATCACTATGAAAATGGAGAAAGTAAGGGTTTTTACTTGGACTATAGATCTGCTGACAAATGTATTTAAATTCCGAAAGTGAAACAGATTTTTTTTAAATTTTACTACTCTTCTATATTTCATATGATTGGCAAGAGAAAAAAAAATGATTAGGAAAATGAGTGAATTGTGGAAATAAAAAATTAGCAAATTAGAAGTACAAAAAGGGGCATAACTCTGGTAAATTTGTGTTGATACAGTATGTCATGCCAATTCAGCACATAACGTTGAATAATTAAAAAAGGAATATTGTTTATTAAATTGTGTTTAACTTGCAAGGTATCGATCGGTTGCACTGTAGCAATGAGTAGTTAAAAAGACTCCAATCTAGAAGTACATAAAAACTAAATAAAAATTATAATAACCCACTAGAGCATAGATACTTCCTATCCAGTTTTGATCATTTGGCCAAGCCAAGCGGTTTCAGAGGAGAAGATTTTTTAGAAATCGACCAATCGGAAACAAGAATTGCCTGTGGTGGCCATGTTTGTTAACGGATCAGGACGAAATGAGCAATGCTCATAGAGGACCTTCCATAGATGTTTCCTTCCAAGTTTTGGTTCATTTTGCCAAGTGGTTTCAGAAAGAAGATGTCTTAGAAATTGACCAATCAAAAACCAGAATTGCCTGTGACGGCCATATTTGTCAACGGATCAGACAGAAATGTGGAATTTCAATAGAGGACCTTCTATAGATGCTTCCTACCACGTTTCGGTTCATTTGGCTAAGTGGAGGAGAATATTAAAGTGTGAAAAGTTAAGGACGACATATGCCAATTGATGGCAAGAGCTCACATTGCCTTTGGCAAGATGAGCTCAAAATGACAAAAGGACAAACAGCTATCTACAAAATACTATAAATAAAACTAAATATCGAGTAACACGAACCCCACTAAAAACCAGGGGTGAACTCATGTGCTCTGGAAGGGTAGGCAGTTTCTGCTCTACTAGTGGCACCCAATACGTATAGATTATTGGTTAAAATAATTTCAATACCAGCAGTAAAATTATTCAATTACCTCCTGAGACGTATAACTCAGCGGGTATACTGATTCCTGTACCAGCAACATTTGTAGCTGTACAAGTGTACATGCCACTATCAGCCAAATCTGCAGACGATATCGTGAGAGATGGGGACGTCGAATTACTCCTGCTAAATTTGATGCCGTCTGCTGTAATTTGTTCTGTAGTACCAGAAGTATTTCTAAGCCATACTACGTCGTCCACCTCCGGGAAAGAAATAACTGTACACTCCAGTGTTATGTTTCCTCCTGCGATTACGACATATTCATCTTTTTTAATGGCTACATCAGGAATGTCTGTAAAATTTTAAAAGGTAAATAATATAACAAATGTCTTCAATTTTCATCACCATTAAAAACGAGAATATCAATAATATACTGTTAAATTAATTACAGCTAATCCACTCAGGTGAGTTGTACTCGATACCACATTATGTGATAAAGTTTGTCAGTGACTTGCGGCGGGTCGGTGGTTTTCTCCGGATACTCCCGTTTCCTCAACCATTAAAACTGACCGCCACGATATACTAAGAGCTGAAATATTGTTGAAAATAGCGTTACATACTATGAATTATTTGTATGTATTTGTTCGCCATTAAAATAAATATTGCTATGTTAATACTACATGAATAGCATTTGACAAGAAGGTCCAATTTCAAAATGTATGACAAGGCCATGCCAATAGAATAAAAATATGGAATAAAAATACTATTAACATATTGTAGTTTACAGATGGAAAAATAACTTAATGCGAGCGACAAAATCTCGAATAATGCCATTTGTAATGTTTTTCTTCATTTTTTGGGGTCAAATGTTCTTATTGGTCACAGTCAGGACATTTATTCACTTATACCTATCCAACGTTATTGTCAGTAAAGGTCATGGTGTGTTAGCATTGACTCTTATCCCTATTTTCATCTTCGTATCTGAAATATTTACTTTCACCAGTATTACAAAAAAGTTTGAAAGTGGTAATCGGAATTCTTGAATCGTTAAAGGACAATACAATACTAAATCCTTGTAACATAAATGCATTCTTTTCCTTTGAGATCTTTTTTATGGTTTATATACCAGAATGTAAGCAACAGGTAAGAACTATAAAATAATACACGCAGATATGAGATATTACACACTTTAATTCTGGGCTGTAGTTGTATTACTCTCAGACAGCCATGTAGTAATCAACGACCTAGATGTGATATTCCATGGCTTCATGTTAGAAATCATTTATACAATGGTTTTCAGAGTTAAATGGTTAAGCAATCTCACACTTCGCATTCGATTGCTTAACCGTTTATACCGGAAAACCGTGGTATAAAAAAGATGTGTTACATATGAGTCATTCAACCACTGAAAGAGAAAGCTAGAAATATTCTCTGCAATACAAAGCAAATTACATTTTCCTTATAAACCCTGACACCAACAATACTCATAAAATATGATCGCCATGAAATACCTACAAATTATTTTTACAAATTTAATAAGGCAGTTGTTGGATTTGGGGGGATATAAAGAACTAGTATTTGCTAAATTTGAAAATGTTATTATTTTGTTTCATTTCATCGATTATTTATCCGATATGGATTTAATTTCGTGTGCAGCTAAAAATATTTCCCAACGTGCCCCCTTTTTTGCGTTCAGTGAGTTGAGGTAAGAGGTGGTTGTTCCTTTTTCTTGTAATCGGTGGAATAGTTGTCAATGTTTGTTTAAGCTTTCGTTTCATAAATACAATTCATATTTGAAGAAATAATCTAGCTATTCGGGCGGATCCAATCATAGCATATACAAGATCACAATATATAGAATAACGTCCGTTTTGAAGGTGGAGATATACATTATTATCTAACATTATGTAAGTTTTCCTTTGTAATTAAAGATAGTAGCTTGTGTGATACAAGGTGTCTGATACAAGATGTTGTATCACCACACTGGTAATAAAAGAATGGCGCGACGATGCACGAGACGTTTTCTACCGAACTCCTTTGTCATGACGTCATATCGTTGGAATGCAAGGAAAAACACATTAATTCTCATTTTCAAAGACATGGTTTCAATATTTCCGGCAACTGTAAGTTCCAAATTTCTTTTTTAAAAACGTTGTTGGATTGTACACTGACACTGAAAGTGATCGAACAATAATTCGACATTGGTGAAAGAAGGGCAACAAATAACGAGACGTCATGCACAAAATGTAGTCTTCCTAAAGAGTATTGTAAACAAAACTGTAAATATTTATTCGATCCTTGTTATTTGTTTAAAATTTGTTTTTATTGACATGTTAGATAAACTTATTACATACATAGTGTGTTGGTACAAGACTATGTATCAGGTCTTGCCTGTTGCGTGAACTAACCGCATCACAACTCGTCGCTTTCGCGACTCGCAATGATACTGGTTCACACAACAGGCTCGGCCTGATACAAAGTCTTGTACCACCACACTATGTATGTAATGGGTATTTATCATCCTTCCCTATGGCTATATCTACCTGCTGGCTCCATAAGCAAAACTCGTATCAAAGTCCGCGTCAGCTGACCAGGACTTATCAACAGTCAGCAGGAGTTATCACCAAATTCTCCTTAAACGATAATTCCTGTGAAGATGGCAATAATAAATAAAATTCATCGACACCATTAGCTAGTTAACATTATTTTTTTTTTTAAACATATATCAAATTAGGAACTGTTGCGTTAGAAATATCAACAAACATCGTCCTACAAAAATGTACTTTACACAATTCTTGATAACCTCTGCTGAGACGTCATAATTTTTTACGTCATAAGGAAGGTTGTGACGTTCATGTTTTCTAAACCGGAATGGCATTGGTAAGCAAAACCTTTAATGAAAATGGGTGACTTTGATGTTTGTAATAAAAAAAAACCCCAATGAATATCACAATTAAAGGAAAAATGCAACAATCTTAACATTTATATAAATCTGTAAAAATGAATGGTATATTTGCAAACTACTTATGAACTACGGTTTTAGGGAAGCGTATTTTGAATATTTTGAATCATGTAATTTTTCCCGCGAAAATACAAATATAGATGTATCCGTGTTTATGGTTGATTTAAGGATGATAAATATGTCATCTGAATGTGAATATGATTGATACTGAAAAATATCAGCCTGCTCGACAGAATATGAAGCTTGTGACTCGTTCGCTTCGCTCACTCACCAACAAACTTCATATTCTGGCTCGGCAGGCTGATATTTTCGGTATCAATCAATTCACATCCAGATAACATATACTTCTTGATATCGCAGCGAGTCCAATAGGACAAGCAGTGATACTGGTGATAATGCATGTCGAGACCTTAAAAAACGGACGTTATTGTTTTTATCGGTATCAAACGTCATAATGTGACGTCACACTGACCGATAGTTTCATGTGCCACTGTCTGTTCGTTAATACTTAATACTGGCAATATCACTCGGTTAGATCAGTCAAAGGAGAAATGTCCAAATTACCGATAGTACTGTGTAACATACCTTCTACTCTTGCTAAGATGTTTAACATGATAACAGGACTGCTGCCTTCTCCAGAACCAACATTACATGTATATTCTCCATCGTCATCATATGTTACATTGTATATCATAAGACTAGGTGAATCTATCGTACTACCATTGTACTTCTTGTTAGAGTATGTCAGGTTTAGACCGTTATGTTGCCAATAAACCGATGAAAGCGAACTGCCGAAGACTAGGGCACAATGTAGAACAATATCTTGACTTATATTAGCACTATATAAAAACGATTCCACTCCAACAACAGGAATATTCGGTACTGAAATAAAAAAAAAAGTTCTTTATAATAAATAACTATACTTTTACTCAGATTAAAAACGAAAGCAATGATTGTTCTTCTGTTCTAGGAGGGGAGGTAGCGATTACAATAATTTGGGAGAAAGAAACAAAAACAAGACTTAAGCGCTTAGGGTCTTGAGACGAGCAGTTTCTGTAGTGAAGTGTGTGTGTTGTTTGAACGCATATTAAGAATGCAATGTTAGATCTTGAGATGACCAGTTTCAGACAAACGAAAAGATGATTTCCGGTTTCTTACATTTAGTTTTGTTAATTTAAGTTTTGTGATGCAGACTGTTATAAAATATCTCGTACTCCAAAATCATCCATTCAGAACACTTTAAATATTGAATACAGTGGTATGATTGGCTGATTTTTGGAGTCCAAGTAGAGATATCTAATACTCGGAAATTGTATGACTCAAATGTCATGTCTCATTTCCGTTGTTTTGTTGTGGTCTGACCAATCGCTATAATATATTTGTCCTATTCACTATTGTTTTGTCCATTCAGATTGTGATATTTTTTACGATATTTTTACCTATGCATGCATACATTGGTTTTACAATTATCCCCTCCACCCTTTATTATTAAGGTCATGTACTATGTCAGGAAAGTGAGCGGTAATGTATATATGGGTCATATATGTGTGATAGAGTTATCCATTTTGCCTCTTTTGTGATTTTTCTATTGGATTTTGGAACTTTTCTGATACCGTGTTATACTTTTTGCTTTTCAGTTCATTCTAAGGTATTATTAGGGGCCCGGGTGGCCCAATGAGTTAGGTCGTTGGATCTAACAACTCATACAAGCCTATCACCAATATGGCGTGGGTTCGCGACCAGCTTTGTAAATTACAAAAAGGGTGCACTCGACTCGCAGCCGCAAGTAATAAAGCTTACCAGTTGCTTGCCCATGGTCGGTGGTTCTCTCCGGGTACTCCAGCTTCCTCCACCACTGAAACTGGTCGCCATGATATAGCTGAAATATTGCTAAAAGTGGCGTTAAACACAATAAATCTGAAGTATTATTGAGCGTCCTCCTGCAAAGATAATCTTAGGAAAACAAACATACCACAATAGTCATCATTTTCACTGTCTACTACAAGCAAATATGAAGATGGACATCTGCTGATATCACTTTCAGCAGTGGCATTCGTCTTCGTTAGATTGGATGTTCCAGTTGTACACTCAAGACTGTCTCCATACACCATAAAATTATCTGATTTAACATTAATTATCAGTAACTGTCTACACACCTCCTTGACAATGTTTTTTGTTGAAGAATCACCAATTTCCAATTCAAAAACAGTATTGATCTAAAAACAATGTAAATCTTTTAAATTATTTGGATTTCCAAGCTTCTGACTTTCATTTTTTTGACTTTGGGGTTACCGGACTAAGATTATTCCAGAAACCCATTCGTGTGAACTTATTTTTAGACATCTTTGTTTTTAGTTAGTCATATTTGTGTTTCATAATATGCAATCCTTATGTGGTAACCTTTCTTCAATTACATATTCAAATATGCACCTAGTTTTTGACCATGAAGCTAAGCATTGTCTTTTTATTTAATAGTTTGATCTTATGCCAAGTTTTCTGTGTGTGCAGACTTCCGTGTTGTTTCAATACGTAGTGGAGAATACACTCCAACTGTAGATTCTTAAAAATAATCAGAGACCCGTCAGGGTCGAGTTGATTATTTTTTAAGAATCTACAAGTTGGAGTGTATTCTCTCACATAATACATTTCTATCTGCAACAGTGTTTTCATTTTATATTTTTACCTTATTAATGTTCAGAAAGCTAAATAAACCACAATTAACAAAAAATAAACAAGAACATTTTTTCGGCATCCGTGCTTTCGATTTTCGTTTATATTTAGATATTTCAAGGTCTTTCAAGTGTCCCAAATGTTCACCTGTACTGTAGTCTGTTTGATTTGTTAAGTTGCGGTCGGTTCGTTGGTTGTTTTTGTATTGCGAGAATACTCGTCAGTTCTGAACATAAATTATGTCAGAACTCAAATACGTGTATCGTGTCTTGTATATATTGGTCAATTGCTTTTTTAAAGCAAATTGTTGATATTTTTTTAACAAAGCTTACTATCAAGAGTTAAATAAACTAATTATAAAATTTATTAATGTGGTGAACTTAGCCGAGTGGTAAGATGGAAGTTTTGAAAATCAAAGTAGACTTTAAAAAGCCTGGCAGTGGTTCCATGGGTTCGAGACACGAAAGTACCAAAATAAGTAAAACACGTTTTTAAGCCTAAAATTGTAAAAGGTTAAAGTTCATATATTCAAGAACAAAAGAATGAACTGTAGATTCTTAAAAATAATCCACTGTTCGAACAATAGTGTGACGTCAGAGAAATGTATTATATATAAAGAAAGTATTGTTTTATTTTGAGAAGGCCAGTGCCAAGTTTTCTTTTGTGCAGGGTTAGTGTCATTCAGTCCATTATTAATGCATTGTTATGTCTTGTGATAGCTAGTGTGAGTTCCAATATATAGAAAAAAAAACGATCTTAAGTTTGTCATATTTAAATATTGTGATGCAGAATATCATAAACATGCGGTCTAACGTTCATATCAGTTATCTACTCTTACTCTAAAATCATCCAATCAGAACATCTTAAACTTGAATACAGTGTTCTGATTGGCTGAGTTTAGAGAGTACGATTATAAAAATCGCCCTAGTACTATAAAATTCACGGGTGGTTTGCTACGTCACACGCACGGATATTTGAACATCGCCTCGAGGTAGGTTTATGCAATTGTACAATTTAATAAAAGGAAAACTAATAAAACCAAGCAGTTCACCGAAAGGCCCACATATCAGACAGACTTCATTGTTAGCATACATTCATTGCGTGGAAACCCGTCAGTTTTGCAAACACTTCTGTACAGTTAAATGGGTTTTGTGTGAACGGTATCCTTGCCCGGAATTTTTACTGTACAGAAGTGTTTGCAAAACTGACGGGTTTCCACGCAATGAATGTATGCTAACAATGAAGTCTGATATGTGGACCCTTTGGTGAACTAATTGGTTTTTGTTAGTTTTCCTTTTCTAAAATTGTACAACTGCATAAACCTACCTCGAGGCGACGTTCGCGATGTTCAAGTATCCGTGCGTGTGACGTAGCAAACCACCCGTGAAATTGTCCAATCAGAACACTTTAAACTTGAATACAGTGTTCTGATTGGCTGAGATTAGAGAGTACGAGTACAAAAATCATCCTAAAAAAAATATTCAATCAGAACAAATAATTTATTTGATACACTGTTTTGAAAAGCTCTTTTTGAGCACGAGTACAAACTCATGCTCAATTTGTGATGACCACAAGGGCAGGTCTCATTTCCGTAGAATTTATGTTGCCTGACCTATCTTTATAATGTTTTTTGTCTTATTCAATGATTCACCAGTACTATTTTGTCTATTGAGATTGTGCTATCTTGTGTGGTATTCTACCTATATCATGCATACTTTGGTTTTACAATCAATTCTAATGAATGTCCTCAAATGGATATTAGGCAATATATTTGACATGCTTTATTTTAATACATCAAACAAACTATTCATATATTATAAATGTTAGATAATAACGAAAGGGCTATCAAAAATGGACAATCCAGAAAAAGGGGCAACACTTGGTACACAAGACGAACAAAAACAAAACAAAAACACAATGTGCGTTGGATAGTACTATCCGCAAACAAACACAAATAACGTAATTAAGATATGAGCCTTACTACAAACAATTGGAGGTAAAGACGAACCGAACATCGTTTTTATGCGGAAATCGTAACTGTGATTGTGATTGTATGTTGTTAATTGTGTAATTTGGTTTGAAATGTGTAATAGAGCTTACATGTTTTTATTAGAGTCCATGTTGCTCATCTTTTTAGTGTTTTGCTTTGTACCTTGTGTTTTTAATTAATGTGTTTGCTTATCTTTGTTCTGTGTGCTGTGCCCAATGTTGTCTGCGTCTCTGGATTACTCATTCTTAATTGTCCCTTCCCTTTTCTATAACGTTTATCATGAAATCCTAACTATTATTTAATGCTTTCTTTGTATCAAATGCCATCTATCAGTTCTGACATTCCGGAGCACTTGAGTTCACCCCTGGTTTTTAGTGGGGTTCTTAGAACCTTAAAACTTGATGTTGCAGATGTTGTTTTGTTGATGGAGATACGATCGTAGATCTTACCTTAAAACTTGTTGTTGTGGATGTTGTTTTGTTGATGGAGATACGACCAACGTTGATAAGTGTGTTGTTACAGTAGAAAGATACTTGTTGAATTAATACGTCTTCATTATCAATTAGAGCCTGTTGATGAGCCTGAAGACAATAAGCTGCTACCTGTGTGGTCTTGTACGATACATTAAATCTCATCCAAAATATTGTTCTTGTCTGATCTAAAATATATGAGAATTCTTGTAAGACTCATATTAGAGTGTCGAGTTATTTTGTTAGGTTAATTCTTTCTGGAAATGTGTTCACAGTCCTGAAATTGGTGGAACAGGAACTGCCAAACCTTCCGGAGCACCTGAGTTCACCCCCAGTGTTTAGTGTTGTTCGTGTTACTGGATCGTTTGTTTTATGTGTAATATTTTGTAGATCTTTGTTTGTCCTTTGTACTTTTTCTTTTGGCCATTGTGTTGTCTGTCCTTCAATTTGCGGATTCTGATTACCCCTTTGGTATCTTCAAACTCTTCTTAATATAATTGCACTATGAGCAAAATTTCAGTTTTAAGGTTTTAAGCCTAATGTCTAACGATATTTGATTGAAATCATCTCCAACTTTGAACGATGGTGTTAACACTCATTTAATATTGACCTGAGATGATAGTTGTAATTGTCTCTCATTTGGATATTTCAAAAACAGTGATATAGAATTATTCGACATACCATAAACCAGGTTTCTACTAATTCTAAATTTACAATATGGAATAAATATAGGTAAAGGTTATGGTGTTTAATGTCGTCTTCAACAAAATTACAGTTCTATTTTATTAGCGTATGAAACCAACCATTTATGCTATATTATGTTCTATTTCGTGTTCTTAATGAAAATCGGGCCCGGGTGGCTCAATGAGTTAGGTAGTTGGATTACCTAACAACTCATACAAGCCTATCACCAATACGGCGTGGGTTCGTGCCCGGATTTGTACATTACCAATAGGGTGCACTCGACTCGCAGCCGCAAGTGATAAAGTTTATCATTCGCGTGCCCATTATTATTAGATACAACTTTAATGTGTAATGTTTTGTAGATTGTTGTTTGTCCCTTTGTCTTTTTTTCTTTTGGCCATTGTATTATCTTTCCTTTTTCGATTTACGGATTCTGATTACCCCTCTTCTTCCTCTACCATTATAAACAGGATTGATTAATTGTTGTTTAACGTCAGGTTAGCAGTTAATCAGCAATAATCATGACGTGACCAAGACGTGTACATTTGATAAATCATTAATGCAAATGCATGAAAGGTTGTACAGTGATGGACTAATGGGAGGAAGTTTTGATTACTACAATGTACATCAAAAAGATGATATAATATATAGAGTTTGAAAATTTTGCTTACTCATCTTTTACTCAAATTTGTATATAAATGCCACGCAAGGGAATCTGAAAAGGTGGTCTTTATGAGCAGTCGCCCTTTAAATACAGGTTATAATTAAATTTATTGCATAACAGTATAAAATCTATACATTTAATTGGTTGAACAGTCTACACTGACTTTCATTATTACACAATATAGACTTGAACGCTGATCTACCGTCTAGACTGGTACTTTTTTTTTTATATTTTAAACATGGACTGGTACAACTGGTGAATACACGGTTTTCAACGGGTCATGCATTTGGTGGGACTGAATTACACTCATATTATATAAGAAACTTTTGAATATGTGCGCCATGGTATAATCCAAAATTTAAATTTAAAATGTTCTTTTAATCATATCTGAAATAGTTATTGTTTTGTTAGTAATATATGTTGTTCATAATATTGTAAACTATCATATATATATATTACTTTGTTTTTCAAATAAAATACTTAGATTTTAAAATATTTCAGAATTTTGGGAAAAAACGATTTTTAACAAAGGGAGACTACTCTATAGGTTTTACACAAGACAAATAAATAAATGAAGTTACAATACTAATTTCGACCTCACTGATGTGTACAGTTTTAATATTTTCAATATCTATCTCAAGAATTTATCATTTTACTTGGGATTTTATCTAGTTTTTTTTCCCTTAATGTAACTGCTCAAATATAACAAATAAAACCAAAATTGATTATATTATAAATCTTTTAACATGTGTAACATGGTATAATCCAAATTTTAAATTCAATAATTTTGTTTTAATAATATCAAAAATTATTAATTGTTTGTCTGAAATATATGTTCTTTTTAATATTGTAAAATATCTTTTTTTGTTTTTTTCAAATAAAACATTGAGATTTAAAAATATATCAGAAGTTTGGAAAATTATGATTTAACACAAAGGGAGAATACTCTGTAGGTTGAAATATTTCTGTGCAACTATTTTGTGTGCATCATTATCCTGTTCTTCAATGCAATAAACACAATAGTTACTGATATGGAGAGCAATATCAGGATATCCAGACTGCCCTTGGGTACGGACCTTCGCCTCCGGTTCAGGCAATATCATTTCCACTGGTCCGTACCACAGGCACTTGTTTCTATCAATGGGGTATCGACTATCAATTTATAATAAAAGAAGGTAGCCGACTCGGAAATATACTCCTCCGCTTCAAACACAATTTATACCATGTTCTTCGCGATTTCGTACGCTTTCTGCGTGTCTCACGCTTCTACATATATTAGTCTTTCAAAATATGTCAAGAAAGTTTATCTCCTTACGCAAGTTACGGTTCTCTCTCTAAAAATAGCAATCTTACCGGTAAAAAGATAATCTTTTCAAAAGTACCCTCATCTCAATAGACACAACTTCCGGTTTTCTATCCTGGTGATAACACAAAAAAAAAAACAAGAAACACTAATGGACGTATAATCTTTCTCGGGTTTTTTCATTATCACCATGTTATTTTTGAAAATGTGAATTATTTAAAGTAGGAAAGTTCTTCCAAGTTTGAGGGTAAATTATTATCAAGAATATTTTTATGTAAGTGAGACAAGCAAGAATATATTTTTTAGACTGGGTTTTATTATTTTCCAGAAAATTAATTCACTATTTTAAGAAAACCGGAAGTTGTGTCTATTGAGACGAGGGTACCTTGGAAAAAATGACATTTTTACTGGTAAGATTGCTATTTTTAGAGAGAGAACCGTAA
>MJUT01001324.1:49780-62765 GCA_002080005.1 Gigantidas platifrons | reverse complement strand
CTGCTGATTAAACAACAAAAATGATTATCCGAATTCTGTGTAAAAATTGATAGGGTCGCTAGCAAAAATTAGGATCGAATAATTGCCAATAAAAAAGATTAGGGTTGGCAGCTGAAAAATAGGGTTGGTCGGGTGACCGTAAACACACATATTTTTTTTTTGGCCTAGGCATAGATTTTAAATTTGTAAAATAGTTTAACACTTTTTTATTTCTTAAATCAATGGCATTTTATCTCCTCAACGTACTTGAAGTAATGGCAGGAGGTAATTTGAACTAGTGAAACCCATTTCTACTATTCTCAAGTAAACTGTATTATGCTTTATATTTTTTCAGATTATTCAAGAAAGAGAAAATAATTTCATTCTAAAAAGGATCAACAAAAGGCAAAGGTCCGAAGTGGTCAAATTGACAGTGATGAAGGTAACTGTTACCTTTTAGATTTGCTATTAGTCAGAAAAAAAACTGCTTGATCCTATCAAATGTTTAATAGAAACACAACAGATTTACAGTTTTGATTTAAGAAAGGGATGCTGAGACGGTATCGGGGAAAAGTAAGGGGATGGATATAGCCTTTGAACTAATAAAAAAAAAATGATGTTTTCCAAGGAATCAGTTTTGCTAATAAAAAAAAAAGACGGTTTAATCAGTTTGGTAAATTCTACTTTTTGTCTTGCCTGCAACAAATGTAGCTAAGGTGAGACTATGCGATCCTAAATTAATTACGTCGTTTTCGTCAACATTTGGTTACAGTTTTTGTAACTTAAATAACTTCATCAAATTTGCATTGAATTTCATAAAACTTGGATAGAAGCTTCTTTATGGTCAAAGGAAGACATCATAAGCAAAGTTTAAAAAAAATATATTGCAATTTTTCCATATTTTGACCATAAACTGGACTTTGTTTTTTTGCACTGACTCTCTGGTTAGTTTTTTTGAAACTTGATACCTTCATCAAATGTACATAGAATTTCATAAAACGTGGACAGAAACTTTTTTATGGTAAAAGGAAGACATCCTGAGAAAAACAATTTTCAATTTTGCTGTATTTTGATCATGAACTGGACTTGCGAAAAAGATCGGATATGGAGTAAATGTCAAGGAGACAACATCCCATCTCTGTGCTAAACAAACCAAGAATAAGAATAGACATCTATAGGATTTAGGAATTTTTGCACTTACTGGAAAGAACACATCCTATGCAAAACTTTGAAAAAAAAATATTTTTCATTTTTCCAGTTTGACCATGAACTGGACTTTTTTTTTCTCGCATAATCTTGGACGGTTAAAGCTGAGGTTATCATTTTTATGTGTCATGATGTGGAGGATGCGGGCGAGACATGGGGTTTCCCCTGGAACCCCTTACCAATGTTATTAATAAACACATAAAATGTATTACAAACATTTGAGGAATTGTATTTATCTGTTTCCCTCTTTTTCTTTCAGAAACCTGCTGTCCGTCACCGTCCACAAGATGTGTCATCTGATTCTGGGCAAGAGTGACATTTATTACATTATTGTGATTATTAAAATATTTAGCTATGAAATCTGGTATCTTAAATTGTTGCCCAACCAAGATTCTGACAATCAAATAAAAAACATGCATGACCCAGTAAAAAGTAAATGCTTGAAAATTCTACAATGGGGTTGATTTGTTTTTTGTCTACAGACTAGAATGGACACTTTGTACAAGAACATCAGTGTGCAGTTAGGTTAAGTGTTTCCACATGAATTGTGAAAAAAGTGGCAGGAATAAGAAAAGGTTAAGTGTTTCCACATGAATTGTGAAAAAAGTGGCAGGAATAAGAAAAGAATGTAGCACCCAATACAACAAGCTACAAATGTACATAAACCACAAGCAATTAACATGAAAAAACAACAAGCAGACAAAGATGATAAAAAAACACAAACAAGAGAAATAAGATAGTTTGACTTGGTACAGGCACAATAATGTGAGTTGTCATAGCTCCTTGGATATTGCTGGTTTTAGGAACTAGCATATCCTTTGAAGCACTAACTGTACCAGAAAAAATACATCATGACATTTTTTAAGTATTCAAGTAACCTCTCAGACTAAGGTTAAAATAAACATTATTAAAATAATTTTTCAGTAACATTACTAGGCAACATTCAAACGTTACTCATACGTTATTAAGTAGCATTAAATTAATATTAAATCAATAATGTTACTGCAACGTTACTGGTTTACGTTGAAAAAAGTACATCTTATGTTACTAAGTAACGTAAAATTGAAAACGTTATTGTAATGTTATAGAGTAACGTTACTGTAATGTTTAAGAAATAATCCATGGCAGCCATTGTGTTATATTCATTTAACCATGGGCTGGGCCTTTATAATCGAATTTAATCCCGAGCGAAAGCGAGGGGTTAAATTAACGANACCCTATGGGATTTGAATAGTAACTTAGATGTATTTGGCATGCAGACATTCTTAAGAGGACTTAGTATATGTCAGGTGAGCGATACAGGCTCATGTGAGCCTCTAGTTTTTATGTGTCGTGATGTGGAGGATGCGGGCGAGACATGGGGTTCCCCTGGAACCCCTTACCAATGTTTTTGATAAAACACATAAAATGTATTACATGTACAAACATTTGAGGAATTGTATTTATCTGTTTCCCTCTTTTTCTTTCAGAAACCTGCTGTCCGTCACCGTCCACAAGATGTGTCATCTGATTCTGAGCAAGAGTGACATTTATTACATTATTGTGATTATTAAAATATTTAGCTATGAAATCTGGTATCTTAAATTGTTGCCCAACCAAGATTCTGACAATCAAATAAAAAACATGCATGACCCAGTAAAAAGTAAATGCTTGAAAATTCTACAATGGGATTAATTTGTTTTTTGTCTACAGACTGGAATGGACACTTTGTACAAGAACATCAGTGTGCAGTTAGGTTAAGTGTTTCCACATGAATTGTGAAAAAGTAGCAGGAATAAGAAAAGCATGTAGCACCCAATACAACAAGCTACAAATGTACATAAACCACAAGCAATTAACATGAAAAAACAAGCAGACAAAGATGATAAAAAAACACAAACAAGAGAAATAAGATAGTTTGACTTGGTACAGGCACAATAATGTGAGTTGTCATAGCTCCTTGGATATTGCTGGTTTTAGGAACTAGCATATCCTTTGAAGCTCTAACTGTACCAGAAAAAATACATCATGACATTTTTTAAGTATTCAAGTAACCTCTCAGACTAAGGTTAAAATAAACATCATTAAAATAATTTTTCAGTAACATTACTAGGCAACATTCAAACGTTACTCATACGTTAAGTAGCATTAAATTAATATTAAATCAATAATGTTACTGCAACGTTACTGGTTTACGTTGAAAAAAGTACATCTTTATGTTACTAAGTAACGTAAAATTGAAAACGTTATTGTAATGTTATAGAGTAACGTTACTGTAATGTTATAAAGTAACGTTACCGTAATGTTATAGAGTAACGTTAATTTTACGTTACTAAATAACGTTATTTTAAACGTTATAACAACGTTGATCGGAGTCCACAAATGACGTCAACACAACGTTAATTTATAACCTAAGTGTAAGTACAACATAAAGTTAACGTTATTCCAACGTTATATAAACGTTACTTTGTTTGCTGGGAGGACAGTATGTTACGGAAATGACATTAATGTTACGGTAATGACATAAATGGAGTAAAATGATGCTAGTCAATTCAAAAAGTTAGCATAATTAATTTAATGTACTACAAAACTGATTAATACATATCTTAATTTGTGCATTTCATAATGAAACCGTCATTACCGTAACGACAATGTCATTACCGCAACAAAAAGTTACGGTAATGACTCGTTCCGGTAATGACATTTTGTTGATATAATGGGGGTTCTCCAGTATAAAAAGGCGCAACTCTTTGGTCGTTGTTGTACATAATGTTAAAATCGTTGCATATGTGCTATTTTTGTAAAAATTCTGATAATACATAAATCTGTTTTACTGCAATGACGGTAATGACTTACAATTAACATACGGCCACAAATTGTCGAGTTAATGATCAAATTAAAGAAAACCTACGATATATACATGGTTGCACCCACCATCATGGATAGAAAAAAAAAACATCTGCTAAACTGTCACATGATCTATCATTCTGTTATTACCTCCCATCAGACATTAGGGCAAAATTCAAATGCCGTTGCTGGAATGACTGCGTTTTTAAGGACGCCATTATTTTAGGCAATACTGGCATGTTATAAAGCAAAAGCACTCGTAAATAAGCACATATTGAAGCATCAAAATCAAAACCATCTAATATATCTAAAATTAAGGTTGTTCAATATCATCTTATTTATTTGAGCATCATTTAAATAAGCCGGAATGACCATTTCGACACGTTGCGGTAATGATATTTTGAACATTAACCTTCGAAAAAAATATGTATACTATATAAATTAAGTGAAACAAAATTGTCTATTCAATTTACAATATTTTTCACTCTTACATTAAAAAAAAAGAAATTGCAAATCTATTTGTTATTTTGTTTTAAGCACCCCAGACACTAAATATGCTTAAAGTCAAATATTCACCCTCACACGAGAAGCTTTATTGTGTTTTTTCTAAGGTCGGATTTTGTAGTTGAATGGTTCTGCAGAAATATACCACGCCCCCTTTTGGGGATCGTATATCGCAAGTGGATCAATTAGGTTCTATTTTCACATAACCGGATTTTCATGGATGTATCCACAAATAAAAATGGCATCCACGATATAACTGAAATATTGTTCAAACACCCGTAATTAAACTCTAATGATTTTCATNACACAAATTATAACAATTTACAAGGGTCCTCTCCACATAATAAATAATTACAATAGTACATGCATCAGCAATAGTAAAATACAATATACAACATTATAAATAAATTCTTTGAAAAATGAAGAAAAAGGAGACTTAAAAAAAAAAAAATACAAAACAAAAGGATTCCCTTCATCATATATTGTTTTGTATATTTGTCTGTTAAATAACTTCCATCGGATTTCACCTCCGGATTTTAGTGGATTTGGTGTTGCTCCATTTTTAATTTTGGGTGTAGTGTTTTGTAGATCATTGTTTTTATCCTTTTTCTTTTAGACATTGTATTGTATTGTATTGTAGGTATTTCTTTGATTTACGGCTTCTGATTACCCCTTATGGTATATTCCAACGTGTTTGCAAAACATGATAATAAAATTTACCTAGACATCCGGTCTTTGGTACAAAAGGTGACCAGATGTTATCGTCATTACAACTGTACGTCTTCGTAGTATCACCATCATAATATATATGATTCTCTACACAAGAAACGGTACATTGTTTTGTCAAATTGGAACACACGGTGATTGAATTTAAGAGATCTGGGAACGTCTCAACACAACCCTCAACTGAAAGACCAAAATATTACCATTAGTAACAGTCAAATTTCATAATCTGGATTTCAGAACAATACCTTATGAATTGGTGCATGTTTAATCACGAAAACACAGTAGATCAAATATAACATCGAGACTTTCATAACGTAATGTATTTCATAAAGTAACGTATTTCATCAAGTAATGTATTTCATCAAGTGATGTATTTCATCCAGTAATATATTTCATCCAGTAATGTATTTCATCAAGTAATGTATTTCATCAAGTAATATATTTCATCCAGTAATGTATTTCATCAAGTAATGTAAGTTCATCCAGTAATGTATTTCATCAAGTAATGTATTTCATTAAGTAATATATTTCATCAAGTAATGTATTTCATCAAGTAGTATATTTCATCCAGTAATATATTTCATCAAGTAATATATTTCATCCAGTAATGTATTTCATCAAGTAATGTAGTTCATCCAGTAATGTATTTCATCAAGTAATGTAAGTTCATCCAGTAATGTATTTCATCAAGTAATGTATTTCATTAAGTAATATATTTCATCAAGCAATGTATTTCATAAAGTAATGTTTTTCATCAAGCAATGTATTTCATCAAGTAATGTAGTTCATCAAGCAATGTATTTCATAAAGTAATGTATTTCATCAAGCAATGTATTTCATCCAGTAATGTTTTTCATCAAGTAATGTTTTTCATCCAGTAATGTATTTCATCAAGTAATGTATTTCATCCCGTAATGTATTTCATAACTATTACATGCATAATCACCAATGAATCAATATTCATATTTATTATTTATCACCAAACAATAAACTAAGCATAACATTTGTAATTTTGTATACTGTATATATACTTTTGCAGAAATAGCCCATTAGCAAATTTCCGGCTTTCTCCCATAATATTTCAAAATGTTAATGTTGCTAGAACTTGTGAATTTTCTGTTTGTTTTTAAATTATCCTATGATTTCTACAAGGTTCAAATATCTACAAATTATTAGAAGATTATACTCAAATTAGTTGTCCTTTCAATTGCTCTTGCTAGACGGGGGACCATTTTGCCCGTCGTAAAGATTTAGAAGCAAATCGGGAATGCACAAAATGTATATAATTTTATTTTTTATTTTTGATCAGGTGAGCGTGCGTATGTGTGTGTGTTCGACAATGTTCCAATACCTCTTCTTAAACACACAAAAAAAACAAACAATTTTCAAGTAAACTGAACATTTGTTTTATTACTCACCTTGGCTTTTAATCACTGTTAACAGCAGATATAATAGAACACAAATCTTCGCCATTGTATCATTTTACTGTAATCATTATTATTTATAGTAAGCTATAAATGAAAACAAAAGATACATTATGGTTGTATTGCAATACAGCGAATAATAATACGTACAATCAAATATTAAACTTTGTCGTAAAACTGATTTGGTGTAAGGGCTTTTATTTGCCTTCCCCAACGGCTTTTAAATCGTTTGGATTTCCTTTTATTTGGCTTTGAATGTACCTAATGAAATTTATTCCATATAGACGTTGTGCCCAATAAATTAGATATACACATTGTTTTTATGTTGAATGTTGATTTTTTTTTATAATTAACTAAAAATTATCACTCCGCTGCTCAATCTCCCAATATACATGTACATGTTCCTGAATAATATCCCCCTTTCACCGTCCTTTAACCATCACAAACGTCTCTAATATTTAGGTATTCAGCAAATTACCGAATTATACTTACCAAATATTGATTGATTGATTGATTGACGACAACATTAGCAGTACTTTAGCTATATCGTGGCATGAACAAATTTTACATACCAACTTAGGCACCCACAAGCAAATATTGATGGAAAAGTGCACACAAGCATGACGAAGTAAACAAGTCAATTAATAAAATGTATATAATCAGGCTCCAAATATACACTTGTACATAATTAAGCAAACGATATAACAATATACGCAACCTCAAGCATACCTATTGGGTACAAATAGAAAGAAAAAAAAGAAAAAGAAAGAAAGAAAAGACAAGTAATTAAGACACATTTCCACATCTATTCTCAGTTAGACATGAGTAGTTGATTTCCAATAAACCCATGTGAATTTCTGTTCACTTAACTTGTTGAGAGATTGAGGACATCACAACTAATGCCACGTCTATACTAACAAACAACCAGAAAATAATCGCACCCAATCTACACACGCTTTCATTCGGGTTTTATGATTACCGATTACCATAGCCTATTGCCATTTTTTGTTTTTGTTTTTGTTTTCCTTTGTTAAAAATCAATTCTCTACCGGCTGGGTTTTTCGTTATTGGCTTGAAATGATATGTAAAATTAAGTGGTAGTTAATGCAAAAATATTCTTATAATAATAACAACACATTACATATACAATTAATATAATTTTTGCTGTTTTGTTATTGCAAACACAGAATGTGTCAATTTCTGTTTGATATATCTACATGCAATTAATCTCTCCCTCAACTCGCCCTATTAATATAAGACTTATTCTTGTCTTTCTAGCGTATAGATTTCTTTAATAAATGTCCCCATTCGTGACTGACCACCGGATTTTTGTCAATAGCAACACGACGGGTACCACTAATTGGAGCAGGAACTGGATACCCTTTCAAAACGCCTGAAATCGCCCCTGGTTTTATATGGGGTTCGTGTTGCTCAATCTTTAATTTTCTGTGTAGCATCATGTCGACCAATGTTTGGTCTTTTTGTCCATTTACATTTGACCATTGTAATGTATGTCCTTCTTTGATCTACGACTTCTGATTACTCATCCCCCCTTTGATACCTTCAAAATGTTCACGTATGTAATTAAAGTGGAGAAATTTTGTCGTGAAATTTGTCGGCAAAATTGTTACATAATTTGCCAGTATATTATGGTCGAATAATTGATTGTTGTTTAACATCACCTGAATTTTATTTCAGCTATATTCATCACGAGTACCGGTTTGTTTACCAACAATAAATTATATGTGAAAGAAATCTCCATGGAATGACCAATGGATTGATGTTGTAATATCCCCACAAATAAAACGAATAATGTGGTAGGAATTTTACTTGTAACTGGCCACCAACAACCTATCATCCTATTGCTCATTTGGAGCTGTTGTAACTGGCCACCAACAACCTATCATCCTATTGCTCATTTGGAGCTGTTGTAACTGGCCACCAACAACCTATCATCCTATTGCTCATTTGGAGCTGTTGTAACTGGCCACCAACAACCTATCATCCTATTGCTCATTTGGAGCTGTTGTAACTGGCCACCAACAACCTATCATCCTATTGCTCATTTGGAACTGTTGTAACTGGCCACCAACAACCTATCATCCTATTGCTCATTTGGAGCTGTTGTAACTGGCCACCAACAACCTATCATCCTGTTGCTCATTTGGAGCTGTTGTAAGTGGTGGTTTACATCCTAATGGTATATCCCGGGATTCCCTCGGGAGTTTATGGTCGACAACAATTATCATTAATATTACAACTTTTACAATTGAAACAAAATACAGTGAAACCTGCCCATGTGGTCACCTCTATTAAAAAGTGAAATTTTTCTTGTCCTGTCATTGGAAGCTTCATATGAATTGAACCTCTTTTAAGAGGTCATCTGTCTTATAAGGCCACTTTTTCTTTGTCCCAAATGTGGCCTCTTAATACAGGTTTGACTATGTCAAATGGGAAAGACATTTTAACCACGATAGTCTGTAGATTTTATATAAATACTGTCTGATATCCAGAACTAATTTTTTATAAGAAAAAAATGTTTATTGAGATAACAAAGGTGAATAAATAGTAAAACTGCGTCACACAAATCTGGAATTGTTATGGCAATCTCTATAAACAGATGAGTTCAATTACATAGGACTCTGATGCTAATACGTTTCAAGTAATACAAATGTAAATAACTAATTTAGTGCGCATGACGCGTTTCTGTAATAACCATCATCATGTACACTCAAAATAGAAAGGGGGAAGTTAAATTAGATCTTGAGATCAAGAGGACCAAAGTATATAAACAGGATGTCAAAATTCGGATAAGGTCACCTATACTTGAGGGAGTTGAACATATATGTTTTAATGGTATTTATAACCGATAACTACATATTGATTTTCTACTTCAAAACTATTTATGTAATTTTACCACTTAATAGTAATTACATCGGGAAACCCCGGGGAAACTGTATGCAGATTTTGCACTTCAAGAACCGCATTTTGATTTGGGAATACGTTAGGAAGAATAACGAGCCTTTTGTTTGTTAACAATCTAAAACGTGGTAATTTTATTCCAATCGACCACGTCAGATAGCAAGTTAACTAATCTGCTGGATCTGCAGAAGTCACAGTTCGGCGTGTTCACATATAAAAACTCAAATGATTGAATATTCATATGAATAAAATCAATTATAAATCTGCATCAGTTGTTGTATATAATAAAGCTAATCTAGAAGCTAAATATACATATGAATGGGTGACTTTATCATTATTGATTGATTGTTATTTAATGTCAAGTGAATAGTGTCTCATTAATACGGGTCGTCGTGGCCGTTATAGTATGGTAGTTGGATTTACAACTACCTAAGCGATCAGTGCCTATCACCACTGATGTTATCGAATCTCGATCAGGGTGGAGTGTACAGCATTATGTGATAAAGTTTGTCAGTGACTTGCGACAAGTCGGTTGTTTTCTCCGGATCCTCCTGTTTCCTCCACCAATAAAACTGAAATATTGTTGAAAGTGGCGTTAAGCACCATCAAACAAACAAACAATATATTAATGACGATAACAAGTATACAAAATCATGCTGGTGAGTAAATGGCGCTGGTATTGACATGTGGGTGAAAATTTAAATTACCAAATAGAAAAGAAGATATTGGATAGGGACGGAAATCGCAAGAAGATCACTCATAACCAGCTAGCTGCTGTATGTTGTCTTATACGTGGAAGTAGCATGACATTTGCCCAACATGATGCACTCGTTTACGTTCTGTCCAAATGAAGAATGGTGTATTAGATTATTTCCACCGCTTTGTGGGAGGTGGTTTACCCCGCAATGGAGAAACTAGATATCTAAATTGTAATATTACTTAACCCAATGTAAAGTTAAATACATTTATTGATCGTAGCCATTTTCCGACATTCCTGACGTAATGTTATCGAAATATATATTTTTTGTTTCTTTTTTTTTGTTTACAGATATTATTTATAAAAAATGTAACTGTTGAATCCGTTATCAGATCGTATATCATTGGTCATATCTGGTTAATGTACTTTTCATTTTCTCAAGCATGTATTTCCTGTTTCCTTTGAAATCAAGATAAAAGTAAAGAGAAGGATGACCTTCTCAAGCAGTACTTACCCTTTTGTAATCTAAAACGTGACCGTCCTTAATTTATAACTTTTTGAACATCCAATGTACTTCCTCTTTCCCGTTTAAACACGAATCCTTTAATTCTAAATGATTTGAATCATGTTTCACAACAATGCATTTTGTAATTATTCTTCTCAAATTACAATAGTTAGAATATTTAAATATACTGAACATATGAAAAGAGGCACCATCGGTATTCATAAACTTTATATTTCAATATTCAATCTGTACATACAAATACATCCTTCCAGAGATAGAATTATTTTTATGGAAGCGCTTGTCTTTTCATTTTGGCTAATAACAATTGTTAATATCACGGTGTGGGGAAGAGATAGATTACGCAAGGTAAATTTGGGTACAGCATTAGATCGTTTATTTTTCTGCATTTCTATCACTGTATTGTAATTAAATTATCCCGTTGATTATACATCTCTTCGGGTTGGGAACCTTAACACAATTGAAATATCACCGAAATATATAAATGAACGGCACTTAGTAGGCACATTTTTCTGCTTACAGTTCTGTGTATTTTCGTCAGTCGATGCAATGATAAACATGCTTTAATTTCTTCACTTTTATCATATTTTGATTAAGCAAAAACATATCACAGTTGATACACTATTCTATAGCAAGTTCTAAGTACCTGGGTTTTACCAATCAATGGGTTGCATTTGTCAAGCACATTACATTGCTCTGGGATTCCATCTAATTATATTAAAGTTTTATCATCATTATCATGATCATGATTTGGTCAATGAATCTGAAATTTCACTTCTGTTTCTACCGGAAGTTGCACATGACAATTGAAAAAAGTTAAACTATTCACACGTTTTATAAATTAGTATTTGATAGAGGAGACAGCAGCTTTGAATGTTGCATCAAAGCGACTCAAATCAATGGACTGTGGCTGTCGGTTCCGGTCAGATATCGTACGAGGAACAACTAATTCTTCGTAAAATGATTGTAGACATGTTCTTAATAAAGCTAAATTGAAAATTACATTTGACGTTTTAAATGTGGTTTCACAACAGGTACCGTCGGAACAAGTGTAAATTATCCTACCAAAAGCACGTGAGTTTGTCGCACTACCGATGTCTTGTGTGACTTCATCTTGTCTGATCGTTTGCTATGCTATTTTATTTTACGTTCATGTCATGTATGTCGTAATCACAATCCGGTCCTTTCTTCTTTCATGACTGATCACCCGGTCTGTAACAAGAGTAACATGACGGGTGCTTCATGGGGAGGAGGAACTGATTACCCTACCGGAGCACATGAGTTCGTCCCCGGGTTTTAGTGGGGTTAGTGTTCGATCTTTGTTCGTCCATTTATCCTTCTGTCTTTGGATATTGCACTGTCTGTCCTTTTTCGAGTTAAGGTTTTTGATTATACCTTTGGAATCTTTAAATTTTCTTAACTGGGGGTTGATTGTAATTTTTCTACTGTCTTTTGACGTTATCTTAGTTTTCTGTGTTTCTGTGTTGTGTTTTTTTCTGATCTGATGTTGTATAATATATAATCAATAATGTATGAAAGACAAGATTACACAATGAATTATAATGTTTATTTAAAACTAAAAATGATATAAAAAAAAAATAAAAAAGCAGTTTCTATTAGTAAACATCTACAATACAATTCCCAAATAATTTAATTATTAATAAAACTAAAGTATTCCTCCCTTGGGCTTATGTGACATTAGCCGATTTATGGCTATCCTGTGTAAGCCGCTTGGTTTACTTGTTTCCAAAGACTTTTAAATTATTTGGCTTTCCAATCTTTAGATTATGAGCGTACCTGATTATGTTAATCCTGAAACACGTCTTTAGTACTCATTTATGAACTCAGAAACAATCAGGTACTTAATATATACAAAATAAATCAAACAAAAAGATCAATTATGTTGAATGTCCTTTCATGGTAGAATATTGTAATACTATGATTGCGCTAGAACAGTGCTCAGCATTTGGATCTCTTAATTTCAAGCAATAATGAAAAACTTATCAAAATAGTAAATCACAAAAGAAAAGTATCATAAAAAAGTAGATACAAGCATAGTCCGCCTAGCATAGGAAACAAACAAACAACAACAAAGGTCAAAACATCATATAAAACTGCATTAAGCACAAACAATATAATACAATAATTTAGTTAAGGAAAATATTAAAAAGTAACTGA
>MJUT01001324.1:0-10175 GCA_002080005.1 Gigantidas platifrons | reverse complement strand
CTTCTATTTTAAGATCTTGAAGAAGTGAGAAGGCCAGGTCATTTCTAATAAACATACAGACTCCGCCACCGATACGTGATCTATCTAAGCGTACAACACTATAATTCTCAATATTAATTTCCGCGTCTGTAACCGAGTCATCTAACCATGTTTCACTGATTGATATGATTGCCGCTTTAGATTTTAAAGCAATTAATTTTAATTCTGATATTTTTGGCAATAAAGATCTAGCATTCAGATGTAGAAAATGTAAACCTTTTTCATTAAATATTTTAAAGCAGTCCTCTTTAACAACTGATGGAAATTGAACAAATTTTGTAGGATCATTTTGTTCGGGACATTCGAAAGATGAGTTTAATGATTCGCAATGATTAAATGGAAGTGATAATAGAGAGCATGAATCGCATAAATATTGAAAATTAGATGTTCCGGAAAGCCATGCTTAATATTTATCAAGTGAAATTTTCGCACATTTTATATGTGATTTGCATTTACATATTTCACAGTGCATGCTTTTACTAGTTTTAATTATTCCTTTTTTACATATACTGCATGGACATTTAGGAGTGCGTCTAGCTGTAGATGGTCCTGGATGAGGATGCACGTCCCCGCATATTAATATAAAAATCAAAAGTGTGGACTTTGGAGTTATTTTAAAATTAGATAGATTAGTACGTTTACAAAAGGAATAGAACGACAAAGATGGTTTTTGAAGGTGACTTTGGGTAGATTTATAAATAAATATCGAAAGTTGACTAATTTCACTTTTATTATAAAAAATTATCCCTGTGAAGTCAAAATAATGTTTTCTTAACCTTAAATCTTCATCAGGAATTGCCAAATTGAAATAATTGTTGATACAGCTGGCAAAAAACACGTAAATTATTAGGGACAAAAATATGCCAGCTGTTGCCATGTTAATATTTTTGACGTTGTTACTTTGTTACTACTAACTCAACATGTATTGTTTTGTTACTACTAACTTAACATGTATTACTTTGTTGCTACTAGCTCCACATGTATTGCTTTGTTACTACTAACTCAACATGTATTGCTTTGTTACTACTAACTCAATATGTATTAATTTGTTGCTACTACAAATGTAGCTCAACATGTATTACTGTGTTGCTACTAACTCAATATGTATTGCTTTGTTGCTACTAACTCAGCATGTATTGCTTTGTTACTACTAATTCAGCATGTATTACTTTGTTACTACTGACTTAACATGTATTGCATTGTTACTACTAACTCAATATGTATTGATTTGTTGCTACTAGTTCAACATGTATGGTTTTGTTGCTACTAACTCAACATATATATCTTTACTGCTACTTACTCAACATATAGCGCTTAATCGCTACCGACTTAATAAGTATTTCTTTATTGCTAGTAACTACTCAGCATGTGTATTTGTTGCTACCGATTCAACATATTTTTTTTTCTACGAACTCAACATGCATTGATTTGTTGCTACTAGTTCATCATCCATTGCTTTGGTGCTATTAACTCAACATGCATTGCCTTGCTACTACTAACTCAACATGTATTACTTTGTTGCTACTAACTCAACATGTATTACTTTGTTACTATTAACTTAACATATATTGCTTTGTTACTACTAGCCCAAGATGCATTGCTTTGTTGACACTAACTCAACTTGTATTACCGTGTTGCTGCTAACTCAACAAGTATTGCGTTGTTGCTACTAACTCACCATGCATTACTTTGTTGATGTCAATTCAATATGCTTGCTTTGTCGCTATTAAATCAACATGTATTGTTTTGTCGCTGTTAAATGAACATGTATTGCTTTGTCGCTATTAAATGAACATGTATTGCCTTGTTGCTACTAATTCATCATGTATTGCTTTGTCGCTATTCAATCAACATGCATTGCTTTGTCGCTACTAATTCAACATATATTGCCTTGTTGCTACTAACTCAACATGCATTGCTCTGTTACTACTAACTCAACATGTATTGTTTTGTTACTACTAACTCAAAATGTATTGGTTTGTCGCTATTAAATCAACATATATTGCATTGTTGCTACTAACTCGACATATATTGCGGTGTTGCTACTCACTCAACATACATTGATTTGTTCCTACTAACTCCACATGTATTGGTGTGTTAATACAAATACATCATGCATTGCTTTTTTGCTACTGACTCAATTTGCATTGCTTTGTTGCTGTTAATTCAACATATATTGCTTTGTCGCTATTAAATCAACATGTATTGCTTTGTTGCTACTAACTCAACATGCATTGCTTGGTACTACTGACTCAACATTTATTGCTTTTTTACTACTAACTCAACATGTATTGCTTTGTTTCTACTAACTCAACATGTATTGTTTTGTTACTACTAACTCAACATGTATTGCTTAGTTGCTACTAACTCAAGATGAATTGCCTTGTTGTTACTAACTCAACATGAATTGCCTTGTTGCTACTAATCTCCCATGTATTGTTTTGTTGCTACTAACTCAACATGCATTGCTTTGTTGCCACTAACTGAAAATGTATTTCTTTGTTACTACTAACTCAACATGTATTGCTTTGTTGCTACTAACTCAACATGCATTGTTTTGTTGCTGCTAACTCAACATGTATTGCCTTGTTACTACTAAGTCAACATGTATTGCCTTGTTGCTACTAACTCAACATGCATAGCCTTGTTGCTATTTACTCGACATACATTGCCTTGTTGCTACTAACTCAACATGTATGGCTTTGTTACTACTAACTCAACATGAATATATTGCTTTGTTGCTACTAGCTCCACATGTATTGCTTTGTCGCTATTACGTCAACATGTATTGCTTTGATTTTCTAGATCTTGCAAAAGCTTTTGATCTTCTTGATCATGAATTGCTCCTTAAAAAATTGCAGAAATATAAATTTTCTTACACTTCGCTACAGTGGTTTTCTTCTTATTTGAACGACAGAAGACAGATTGTTTCTATTTCAAATACATTTTCCGATTTACAACAAGTGAAATCGGGCGTACCTCAAGGGTCAGTTTTAGCCCTGTATTATTTTTGATTTTTATTAATGACATACCTTTATATAACCCAAATCATAACACTAACCTTTTTGCTGATGATAGTACTATATCGGCGACTGGGAAAAACAAGCTTTGTATAAGCAAAACACTTAATACAGTATTAGAAGATATTTCGCACTGGTGTTACGAAAATAGAATGGTTTTAAATGTATAAAAAACAAAGACCATGTGTATTGGTTCAAAACAGAAACTTTGTACCTCATCTGATGAAATATTTGATATATCTATCAATGGCCATCAAATAAATGAAAGTCAGTGTGAAAAGGTCCTTGGTGTTTTCGTTGATGCAACATTTTCTTGGACTGAGCACATAAATCACATTATTCAAAAAGTAAATTCATCTTTAGCATTGCTCAGGAGAATTAAGAAATACTTAAATCACAAAACGAGAATTCTGTTTTATAATGCATATATTCTTCCCCACATAGATTACTGTTGTTCAATTTGGGGGTGTTGTAGTAAGTATTTACTTGAAAATTTACTAAAATTACAAAAAAGGGCTGCAAGAATTATTCTAGATGAGCACGATTTTAAAAAACGATCTAGCGAACTGTTTCGGGAATGTGGGATTGTTCCAATTACGAAAAGAATACTTTATCACAAGGCTTTATTAATGTATAAATCTAAAAATGAATTCGCCCCGGAATATTTATCAAATCTTATTGTTTCTGCAAATAACAAGGAGTCATACGATACCAGATTTTCATCATCAGACAATTTCCCTGTTCCGAAACCAAATACAGAATTATACAAATCAAGTTTTTCCTTTAGTGGGCCAAAAGTATGGAACTCACTACCAAATGAAATTAATACCTCGAAAACTGTATTTGAATTCAAAAACACTTACAAATTATTAAATTTTTGATAAACTGATTTTATTTTAATTGTTTGCGTTGTATTATTTAAAATATGTGAATATGTTATTGTGTTATATATACTTTGCTGATATCTATGTCCATGTACTTATGTATTGTTTCCAGAGAGCCTTATTGAAAATTGGTATAATCCAAATAAGTTACTCTCTCTAAATAAAGATTTTTATTTATTTATTTATTTATTTATTTACTTTGTTCCTACTAACCTCACATGTATTGCTTTGTCGCTATTGAACAACATGTATTGCTTTGTCGCTATTAAATCAACATGTATTGTATTGTTGTTATTAACTCCACATGTATTGCTTTGTTACTAATTACACATCATGTATTGCTTTGTTGCTACTGACTCAATATATACAGTCCGACAAAAGTTAAGCACCACCTGACTTGTATCAATAATATTATTTCTAATAATTAACTTATTTCAAATCGGTTTGCTGTTTTCGTTACCTGTACACACATACTTACTTACAGGTTATCGATCGATTTTTATTTATGTGCATATGACAGGGTGTGTAAAGTGCCACGTGTACTTTTCAACATTTGTGTTTGCGGACGAAAGCTGATTTTTTTGTGTAGAGTTTTAAGTTTCATTTTCTATTGGTTTGGTTTGTTGGGGCGAAAATTAACCATACCAGAAAGGCGGCAAGCTGTTGGCATGCATGACGGTAGTTTTGCCATAGAAGGATGGCAGACCACTTCAGGATTAACCATTCCATCATTGTACGACTGATGCAGCGTTTTCGTCAAAAGAGGAATGTTACTGACCGTCCACATGCATGTAGACCTCAAAACGACACCGAGAGAGGACCGGCTCATATCCAGACGGGCGCGGAAACGCCCGTTCAGTACAGCTGGTGTACTTCGTGGTAATTTAGCTTTTGGAGGCCATATTAGCACACGCACTGTAATCAGACGCCTCCACCATCACGGAATGCGAGCGCGACGACCCATAAAACGTCCACAGTTAGCATTACGTCATCGCCATGCTCGAATTGACTGGTGACATGATCAATTGGGGTGGACTATTCGCACATGGAGACGGGTCCACTGGTCTGATGAAAGTCGTTTTTTGTTACGCCCTACCGACGGTCGTGCAAGGGTTTGGCGCCAACGAAACACTTCATTTCAGGACAACCACATTTTAGGCACAGCTGATTTTGGGGGTGGGGGTGTAACTGTCTGGAGTTGTTTTTCCTTTGACTGTAAGTTGGACTTGTACGTTCTTGATGGTAATCTGACAGGCCAAAAATACCGTGACAATATGCTTTCTCCACGCGTTGTCCCCCATTTCGACAATCATGCGTTGGCTGACAGGCCAATGTTCATGGACGACAACGCTAGACCACATAGAGCCCGAATTGTACAACATGTTTTACAGCAAGAGGCTGTTCAGACAATTCCATGGCCTGCGATGTCGCCAGACATGAACCCTATAGAGCATGTATGGGACTTTATTGGCCGAAAAATTAACCAACGCAATCCAAAATGTCAAAATATTGACGAATTATGTTCCCCGAAGAACGGCTTAGGCGTCTTGTGCGAAGCATGACGAGGCGTGTTACAGAACTTCACAATAAACGCGGTGGATATACTCGTTATTGATTTTTATGCCTTACACATACGCATAATAGATGCATTTAAAAGTTCTTAAAATCTGAAGACTGCAATTTAATGCAATGTTAAAAACTTCCATCAAAGACAAACTGGTTTTACGTTTTTCCAGCGCCTGTTGTGAACCCCATTTTTACCACATCATAGTAACGTCTTTCAGGATGATAAATACTTCGTAGATTGGTAATTTTAGAGCCCTTGGTGTAGTCTTTTAAGAAGTGTAAGAAAAATGGTGATATCTATTTTATTGTTTTAACAGTATTGATGTAAACAAAAATATATCGATACAAATATAGGGTGGTGCTTAACTTTGGTCGGAGTGTACATATTGCTTTGCTGGTGTTAATTCAACATGCATTGCCTTGTCTTGTTGCTATTGACTCCACATGCATTGCTTTGTTGCTACAAACTCGACATGTATTTCTTTGTTGATACTAAATCACCATGTATTTCTTTGTTGCTACTAACTCAACATGTATTGCTTTGTTGCTACTAACCTCACCTTTATTGCTTGTTTCTACTATCTCAACATGTATTGCTTGTTGATACTAGCTCCATGTGTATTGCTTTGTTGCTACTGACTCAACATGTATCTCTTTCACACTACTAGCTCATTATGTATCTCTGTGTTGCTACTAACTCAACATGTATCTCTTTTTCTCTACTAGCGCATTATGTATCTCTTCGTTGCTACTGACTTAACATGTATCACTGTGTCGCTACTAACTCAACATGTATCTCTATGTTGCTACTGACTCACCATCTATATCTGTGTCGCTACTGACTCAACATGTATACCTTTGTCACTGCTAGCTCATTGTGTATCTCTTTGTTGCTACTGACTCACCATCTATATATGTGTCGCTACTGACTCAACATGTATCCCTTTGTCACTGCTAACTCATTATGTATCTCTTTGTTGCTACTGACTCAACATGTATCTCTTTGTTGCTATTGACTCAACGTGTATTTATTTGTTGTTACTAGCTCATTATGTATTGCTTTGTTGTTACTAACTCAACATGTCCCAAGATGTCGCTTATCATCATACCAATCTTCGTTCATCCCGTCTGCCATAAATCTTTGGAACAGTATAGATAACGACACCAGAAATACCAGAACATTTGATACCTTTAAGATTAACCTTAAACGTAAAGTTGTACTGGCTAAAATACTGGGTCATTTCTTAGTTGGGAATAGAAGACCCAATGTTTTATATGCAAGATAACGTCGTAAATGTAGCTCGCTTAAGTATGACTTATTTCGATCCAATATAATAACAGATTCGAGATGTTTTCGTGGATATATCAAGGAGGACGCTTCCCACTTTCTCTTGAACTGCCGCTTATATATCGAACAAAGGACAGTTCATTTTATTTTTTTGCACCACCACAATTTTCGGAAAGATATTGGAACTTTGTTATTTGGAGACTCTCAAAAAGACCAGCCTCAAAATAATTTGCTATCAAATGCAGTACAGACATTCATTAAGAACAGTAGGCGATTCGCTGAAGGAACATAACTCCCCCTATTTTTTTTATTAATCTGTTATGGCTCAATTTTTCTAACTCATAAATGATTATACACTTATTACCCGTCATGCTCTCTGTCAGATCTATGTATGTATGATACTGGAGAGAACTTTATATAAGTTGTAAAACTTGTATTCAATCCCATTGTATATATTTGACAATAAAGATATGTTTAAATTAACTCAACATATATCTCTTTTTCACTACTAGCTCATTATGTATCTCTTTGTTGTTACTGACCCATTATGTATCTCTTTGTTGTTACTGGCTCAACATGTATCTCTTTGTTGCTACTGACTCAACATGTATCTCTTTGTTGCTACTATCTCATTATGTATCTCTTTGTTGCCAATAACTCATTGTGTATTGCTGTGATGCTACTGACTCAACATGTATCTCTTTGTTGCTATTGACTCAACATGTATCTATTTGTTGCTACTAGCTCAACATGTATCTCTTTGTTGCTACTAGCTCATTGTGTATTGCTGTGATGCTACTGACTCAACATGTATCTATTTGTTGGTACTGGCTCAACATGTATCTCTTTGTTGCTAATAACTGTATTGCTTTGTTCCTGAGTACTATCTCACCATGAATTGCTTTGCTGCTCAGTACCATCTCAACCAATACTGCTTTGTTGCTCAGCACTAACTCAACATGTATTACTTTGTTGTTCAGTATTAGTTAAATGTGTGTATCTTTGTTACACTAACAATAAAGACTCTGAATCTCAATGTCATCTAAGGCGAATAATCGTGTTTCTTCAAGTACAAATGTATAATAATAATTCTACATACCGGTAACCCAAAATGTTTTCATCACCATTTCCGACCATTTATTATTGGCATAAATACATCGCATGTTCAATCTATACTTCTTACAAGACTCCAGGGTAACTGTATATGACGACAGATCTGGCGTAACGTATGTGTACTTCTGCCTAAGTCCAGATGAATAAAAGGCAAGGGTTGTATTTGTTTCAGATTTCCCAGGTAAAGTCCATGTAACTGTGACATTATTCCCAGATGTAGTGATATTTATATTTGTTGGTGGCTTCAACTCAGCTGCAAAAGCAAAAGATAAATGAAATCAAACGACAAATAAACAAAACAATAATCAACTACATCATCATCATTTTATCAGAGGCGAAGGAAGTCAAAACTTTTTCGTTGTCGAGTGTAAATTATTTTAGTTAATTAACAATGTCTCTATCTTCAACACCTACAGTCACTGAACGACGTCTAGATACTTTAAATTTCAAATAATGCAAAAAGCTCTAAGTAAAATGTAAGTGTTATCTGAAAATGTATCATAAGATTGCAAGGAAACATAACAGTTCTTACTTAAACAGTGGCAAGTCATCCAGTAGTACCATGTTATCAGGGATGAAGTCAAGATTTTTAGCTATCAAGTGTGAATTATTTTTTAGTTAATAAACAATGTCTCTATCTTCAACACCTACAGTCACTGAACGGAATCTAATTACTTTAAATCTCTAATAATACAAAAAGCTCTAAGTAAAATGTAAGAAGTGTTATCTGAAAATGTATCATAAGATTGCAAGGAAAAATAACAGTTTCGACTTAATCAGTGTCAAGTCATCCCGTAGTACCTTTATTCTACAATCGAGAGGGTGCGTTCGGATGAATGACTCTAACACTGATTTTTTATGGAAAACAATTGCTTACAAATATAGATTTCTGGAATCAGAAGAACAACATCCATTACATAGAACAAAAGAATTTCAAAATAACCGACATTTTGTAAATATCCTCAAATAAAAACCTCCAAGCCTATTATATTTTGGAAAAATACATTTGTATCTAGCAAGGTTACATGTCTGGAACCAGATGATTTATAACTGTGGCATGGAGCAGTCTCATATCAAAATATTTGATTTCCGACATGGTACTCAGAACTATTTTGTTTTAAGTTTCTAGCAGCCGTATATTTCTGGAACTAGAAAGACAATACTTGTGATATTGTGATATGGACAAATTAGATTTCAAAATATTTGAATTCCAGTTTTTTTAAATATCCTGGAAGACTGTCATTCCTATTTTCGTTTATGCAACATCAGTGGAGAGTGTGGGAGCTCGCCAAGTATATGTGGGTCTTTCACTTTTCTATATATACAACAATAGAAGGCTTTATGTCTAATACCTTAAACCAAATGCATTATGACCGTAACTTTCATATGATACATTTTAAGAACAATATGTATGCAAACAACTGTGGAAAAACAAATAGGAAATAATTTTAAAATGATAAAGCATCTTCTATGCATTTGTGAATGCATGCACTTTTTCAGTTTGTAGATATCGGAATCGGTCTTTACTTCAAACTTGGAAATGTCATCTTTTAGAACATCGGCACATGTAGGTTGTGGTCACCCGATACATAGATCAAGCTCTGAGACCCCATGTGGTGTTTTTGTTTGTACGTCATCTGAACTACAATTTCCAGGACGATAACGTCCGTGATCATCCTGCAAAAGCCACAAGAGACTTTCTTCAGGAAAACAACAGAGGTTATGCCGTGGCCTGTTCTTAGTCCTGACCTAAACCCGCTTGAACATCTATGGGATGAGATTTAAAGATGAAGTTCATCCTAGGCCGACAACTGCAATGGAACTTTGTGCATTCTTCTTGAAGGCGTGGAATCGTATTCCTATGGGATGTACCGGTATCTGCCGCCTCATTCAAAATACAGGAGACATGTTGCTGTAATCAACGCCAATGGAGAACATATACGATACTTCGTTCGTCGTTTCTTCTTCTCAATCTGTGAGGTATTGTTGACAAAAGTATCAGAAAAAAAAACATTTTAGAAACTTGCTATATTTAAAAATCTGCTTGAAATGACTTGCCAATATTTTTTTTTTATTTCAAAGTAAATCTAATTGATACGCTAAGAAGATTTTGAAGATACCAAAGGGGTAATCAGAATTTGTATATCTAAGAAAAGCAGACAACACAATGGTTTGTAAAAAATGACAAGATATTAGATAATATGTATGCAGATGTAAATCATTCACAATTTATCATACCGATAACTCGAAGTTGCTTATGAAGTG
>MJUT01001322.1:0-10195 GCA_002080005.1 Gigantidas platifrons | reverse complement strand
ATCCACAGGTCGACTCAAATATACCATCTGAAAGAAAAATACAACAAAATATGCACAAAGTCTAATAATGAAGCAATAATGAAGAACAGATTAAAAATATTAAGTACGTTTTACTGCTGTCTTTTGGATCAATCTTTATTTTGGAAATAAACAAAAGTGGGAATATATCAAGGAAGAAATTTACATATGAATACGTGATTTCAGTAAGGTTACTTTATACAGTCAAACCTGTCTTAAGAGGTCACCTTTAGGACAAAGCAAAAGTGGTCTTTTAAGACAGGTGACCTCTTTAAAGAGGATCAATTCATATGAACTTTTTTATGACAGGACAAGAAAAAGGTGACCTTATAACACAGGTGACCTCATGGGCATGTTTGACTGTACTTAGAAATTTAATAGCGATAAGTGAGGGTGGAATATTAAATAGAAATGGTATAGCGAAGATAGACTCATTCATGCAGCAAAGATTTCTACGTTACACAGTTATTCATGATTTGTTTTCAAAATCAGAATGCAACTTTAGTTGCAGTTATACTATAATTATTCACATGCATAATCTATTCATGGCTCCAATTATGTTAATAGCAGACATTTAATATGCTCTGTAAATATATTATCATATCTGCAACATTAAACACAGACTTTAGTTTCTAATAATCAAATCAGACAAATTTGGAATGTTTTTTCTGCATGAGCACCTGGAGTAACCCTCGGTTTATTGGTGTCGTCCGTGTTGCTCATTTTTTTACTTTTCTGTGTTGTGATTGTTGTTGTTTGTCTTCGTCCTGTGCCTTGTTCCCAATGTTACCCATATCTCTGGGTAATCCATTCTTGATTGCCTCTTCGGTTTTCTCTAATGTTTATTGTCTCTCAACACAATACTTACCATGGCAACTCTTCATTGAAACTTCTATGTTATCAACAGCTGTTAATTGTGTATTCCACACTCCACTAGTGTGTATAAAAACCAATGCTATTTCTCCCACGGTGCCGTCCAAATTCACACATCGTTTGCTCCACTGGATCGCTTGACTTGTAGTTGTCATTAACATGTTGATTTCGTCATATTTCAAATCGTCCAGTGTCCTATTATTGCCGAGTGCAGAAATCCAACCGACTTCAAATCTTGTGTAACGCCTGTTAAGATAGTCAAAGGTTACACTCTCTTCACCAATGGCTGTGAAGAAAGGCGAGATCAAAAATGCCTCATAACCTTCATAGCTGTTTGTACTAACGGCATAAAAATAATCTCCTGTAATTAAATCAAATTGGCATTTAGAAATACATTACGATTGTAAATTTACAAAAGGAGAAGAAGATATATCATTCAAATGTACCAGCTATATACATCAAGGGACATAACTCTAGAATAAAACAACAACTTTCAGACTGACAACATATCTTATTAATATAGTCTCCTGTAAATAATTTAGTCTGGTATTTAAAGAGGCACTACAGTTGAAAATTTACAATATGAGATGAAGACATATGTCATTCAAATGCACCAACTATATATGCACCACGTCAAGGACATATAACTCCAGAATAGAACAACAAGTTTCAGATTGACAATATGTCCTCAAAACTTCAAAGTATACACAAAATCAGGTAATTTTTTTATACTTATAATTCAGTTAAATATCTAATATTTATATCACATTTTTTTTAAACTGTTAACACGATCTATTGCTTCATGTAAAAATAGACTGGGAATGACCTGATTATGATAAAACACTTGTCAATGACACTTATTTTCACACTAAATATGGCACTCACTTACTGGTTAAGAGAATCTGTGATATAAAATAATTTAGTGGTGGCCTCCCGGTCACTATTTCCAATCGACATAAAAATTACATTTCTTCACACCATACTAAATTTCAGGGCTTGAGTTTATGGTGTTAAATGCCACTTTCAACAATATTTCAGTTATATTGTGGCGGTCAATTTTATTGGTGGAGGAAACGAGAGTACAAGGAGAAAACAACCGACATGTCGCAAGTCATCGACAAACTTAAACACATAATATTGTATCAAGTACACCTCACCATGAACGGGGTTCGAACTCACAACGTTAGTGGTGATAGGCACTGATTGCATAGGTAGTTGTAAATCCAAATACCATATAATCACAACCACAATGGCCCCTGTAAATTTTGAATCTTGAACAATAGAGCTTTGAGGCTCAGCCAATCAAATTAAAATATTGTCTCTGGCATCCACATTGAATTTTTGGATTGGCACCAAAATAACAAATTCTGATGACATCTACCAAAGGGACAATCCTACAAAGTCTGCTTACATTTAATCCAGTAGTTTCAGAGAATAAGATGCTAGCATATGACCTAGATACAGCAGATAACAATAAATGGTTACAAAAGCTTGATCACAGGGTCCATAAAGAACCAGGTGAGCTAATAATTCTGAATAGGTTGTAAATAAAAATGTGTTCATGGTAATCAACATTTAAAAAAAATTATAGATGCCTATGTCAGTTTTATATCTTCACTTAGATATTTAATCTTAGGTATTTCCTTTTATGCAATTTGAACTGGTTTGGCATGGTTCCCTGTCAATGATGAGCTTAAGGAAAATGAAATACTAGATTTTTGTTCCTTTGGTGTATAGCAAAAATTGTTTTAAAGACCAATATTTCTGACATCAACCCTAAATAAATTCAACTTTTTCACCTCTGATATTTGAAGTGCCTTTCAACCCTTTGAGGCATTCAACGCTTCATTTACCTTCAATAACTTAAAACCGCATTCAGAATTTTGCTTAAACCAGGAGCGTGGGTATAAATAGCTCTGGGCGGAGCAAACATTCAGTTTCTTCATTATTTTGGCCACAGTCATCTCGAGGAGAAAAAATAATGATACACAGTTTCATAGTTACCTTTGGTGCAAAATAATTGACAGGCATGGTCATTAGTGTTCCTCCCTACGAAACTTTTAATCTTATTAAAAATAATATTCTTCATCAGTCTAAAACCTACAAAAATCACTTCAAATTTCTAAAATATGTGACCTTGGTCACGTTGGTCATGTGACATACAGTTTCATAAATATGCTGTTCATATCAACGGGAATTTTTGCTGATAAGCTCCGCCCACAAATTTTGGTGGTAGGCGCTACCGCAAATTCCCCTTTAAGCACATCAATGGTGTAATGGTAAGCGTGCCTGCCTCGAGTGTGGTATATCGTGCATATGGGTTCTAGCCCTGGTGGGGTCAAACCAAAGACTATAAAATTGGTATTTTTTGCTTCTCCGCTAAGCACGCAGCAATAAGGAGAAAGAGCAAAGGCTGGTTGGCTCAGACTCAAAATAATGTGTCTGAGTAGAGAGACATGTCTACCCGTGGACTGTTGTTTCAGTGGGCTAGTACTATAAAATTCCAACTCAGCGTGTTGGCCCAGTACAAAGCAGACCTCACCATCATCTCATTGAAAATTAACTTGTTATTGTCATAATATAGCTGAACAATTGCTGAATTGGCATTAAACAACAATCACTCAAAAACTTAATATGCTGTTATTTGTAGATTAAAACTAATGATTATCTATACTTTTATTAATGTTAAGACTATAATTATAAAAGATCAGATAAATTACCCATCACATCATTATCAGGAACATCATTGTGTTGACCTTTCTTCCATACGACCTCACCGTGTGTCACTGTTGCAATGTAATCACATGATCCAAATGAAAAGTCACATGATGCTATATCTGAAATATCATATTTAAATGTAAATTACATTTAAGCATATTTTGATACAATTAGTTTTGTTTATTTCTATTTGTAAAGTACAAAAAAGGGTGAACTTGACTCTCAGCCACAAGTGATAAATTTTACCAGTTGCTTGCCCATGGTCTGTGTTTCTATCCAGGTACTCCGGCTTCTTCCATCACTAAAACTGGTTGCCATGATATAGCTGAAATATTGCTGAAAGTGGTATTAAGCACAATAAATCAAATCAAATCTATTTTATCAAATGTGCAATACCCAGTAACTTCACAATATTATTGTAGCCCAAGTTAAGCTTAGGACTACGAGGTCTTGGACCCTATATATAATTACATTGCCTTTCCTGCTATTCCTTGGAAATACTTTTTTTTTTCATCGCAACCTATGTAACACGTTGGACCCTCCAAAGTTTTGGATCCCATATTGCATAATCCCAAGGGGTACTCATTTGTGCTAACAAATCTGTATGATCAAATTGATCATTCATGCCATTTATACTTGCAATACCATAACTGGTAATTTAGACATCCTTTTTCTTTAATTATCGCCACTGCAGTCTATGATAAGCTAATTAGTCTGAGGGTTGGGATCCCATTAACCAGTTTAACTCCAGCACATTATTTAGCCTGTAACAAGCCAGGAACTGGATTTCCAATGTCATATGTCATTGTCTTTTTTATATGTTCAATGAGTTGAGGTGAGAGGTTTATTCATTTATTTATTTATTATTCATTTTGTAAATATTTCTGGAACTGTCGATCCTCACTGCTTAACTTTTTCATATTAGAACATACTTACGAGGACATTCCTCTTCTGTCACAATGACGTCATCTAACCCAATATCACCTATTGGTCCATTTCCTCGTACAGCTATAAAACTCAATTCAACATCAGTCATGGATGCTATATTCAACGCCATGCAAACTTGATCCCAATCATTGTCTTGGTTACTAGTAAGACTCCATAAACTTATAAAGGCAATGCAGAGTTATCTCCCATTAATTTTGCCTCGACCAATAATGTGCCAGTGTCATTTCCATACATGTGATATTTGAACTTTAAATTTTGACTTCCTGTTGTATTGAATTCTGAGAAAGTTACAGCTGTAGCATCTCCTTGGCTACCAAATGTGGCATCAGCATACATGTAATATCCTAAAAACAAACCAAAGAACAGAATTTTTAAAGCAATTTTAACCTCAATTCAATGGCACAGACATGAAAGTGTTCACTGATGAAAAAAGGTTTATGGTGTTTAATGACACTTTCAAAAATATTTAAGTTATATCGTGACAGTCAGTTTTGTTGGTGGGAGGAAAAGAGGCAACTTCTTATATACTGCCCAAATACCCTCATTTTTTTAGATGCTTGGACCAAATTTGACACATTTTATTTTCAAATATTCTGTTGAAAAAAGTGGAAATCCACTGATCAGAAGAATAACTTTCATCTCTGAATGTAAACAAATTCTGGAAAAAACAATATAATATCTAATACCTACCAACCTCTACAACCTACTAAGGGCTATGATGTTTAATGCCACTTTCAACAATATTTCAGCCATATAGTTGCTGTCAGTTTTATTGGTGGAGGAAACTGGAGTACCCAAGGAAAACCTTCGACCTGTCGTAAGTCAATGACAAACTTTACCACATAATGCTGTATCGTGTACACCTCGCATGAGAGGGATTCGAACTCACAACATTAGTGGTGATAGGCACTGACTGCTTAGGTAGTTATAAATCCAACTACCATATGATCATGACCACGACAGTCCCCAACCTGCAAAGGAAAGATAGTGAATGGTACAATTTTTTATGACTTGGCCCTATTGATGTTTTTTTTTTCCACTGGAATTCTGGAGTGTTCAGATTGTTCTACAGTTTTTCTTACATTTTCTTTCGTTTTATATGCATTAATGAATGATTATTGACAAACCAATTTCATTTTATAGAAATGGAAATTTACGGCCCTGTAAATCTGTCATTTTAAAGAAAGCTTTATATGTCTGACCTTCACCTTGAGCATCAGACTCTGGTCCTGTCATTTTAGAAGTAGTTTGTCCAGTGTATCTTACCTTCACCTTGAGCATCACACTCTGGCCCTGTCATTTTAGAAGTAGTTGGTCCAGTGTATCTATCTTACCTTCACCTTGAGCATCAGACTCTGGTCCTGTCATTTTAGAAGTAGTTGTTCCAGTGTATCTTACCTTCACCTTGAGCATCAGAATCTGGTCCTGTCATTTTAGAAGTAGTTGGTCCAGTGTGTCTTGTCCACTTATAGACATGTTCTGGTAAAGTACATGAACAATTGACATGATAACCACAGATAAATGGTTGATCAAAATCACAAGTCTCTCCAGCTACTCCATCTGAAAATAAAACAAAAGAAAATCATCAAGTACAGTTATAACCAAAGCTTTCCTTGACAATTGTGAAAAAACTGCATCAGTGTTGTAATGATTAGCATGCTCGCCTCGAGTGAGGTAGATTGTGGTTCCGAGTGCAAATAGGGGCAAACCAAAGACTATAAAATTGGTATTTGTTGCTTCTCCACTAAGCATGCAGCATTAAGGAGAAAGAGCATTAAAGACTGGTTGGCTCTTAATCAGGATAATGTGTCCGAGTGGGACGACATGCCTTTCCGTTGAAACTCCAACGAAGCATGCTGGTTTAGTACAAAGCAGACCTCATCCTCATCTCATTGAAAATTAACGTGTTCTCGCCATTATATTGTTGAAAAATTGCTGAATCGGCGCTATTCACAACAACCACTCACTCACAATTGTGAATATAATATCTGCTGCACTTATTTATATATTTTTTTTATATTGATTTAAGCGTTGTAATTAACAAATGAACCCAGTAATCTCCCTTTTATAAGCTCTCCTCTTCTGCAATGAAAACAAGATGTTGCACGCTACGTCGTACTAAGAATACTCCCACTCGTTCATTTGTAAGTCGCATGGTAAACAGGAAGTAGGTGTGCGGTAAACCTGGAAAGGGGAGACACGGTACAAGTCACCATGCCAAAGCCATATATCAAATATAAAATCATTTCTTCCAGTAGAAGCTGAGATAACTGTTACGAAATAAAGTGTGAACGGACGGACGGACGGCAAGGTGATTGCAATATAGCCCCCTCTCTATGAGTGGGGGTATAAAATTGAAATAAAATACTGACGTTATTGTTTTTATCGGTATTAAACATCATACTGTTAAGTCACACTGACTGCTATTTTCCAGTATCCCCGTCAATACGTTAATACTGACAATATCACACAGTGAGATCAAAGGAAAAATGTCCTACTTACCGATAAACAATAATACTTACAATGACAACCATCGTCTGATACTGTTATATTGTCAACTGCAATAACAGAATCACTATCACTGCCTCGTGTGACCTCAAATTCTAGTATCACGCTCGACTCCTTGTTGATTGGTACACAAGAAAGAAGCCACCCGTCCTCCTGTTCATCTGACGTATACCATAATGACGTCTTTACACCATTGTTGTCAATAGCCGAAATCTGCAGAGACCCGACATCTGTTCCTCCGATGTAAGAATAAAATCGTAGCGTAGATAACAATGATGAAAAGAAGGCTGGCGATAACAACTGAGCCGAATCTCCCTCGTCTCCATTCATGTTTTGATAAAAAAGGTATCCTAAAAAATAATAAAATTAGAAAAAATATCATAAAATATATTATATCTCAAGGTGCAAATTTTGATGCATTTTGTGACATTTTTTTATATTAAAAAATTTGAATATGCTAATGAATATGTAATGCTTAAAAAGTATCTATAAGGTTTGGTTTAGGTCTATGGTGATTAACGACACTTTCAACAATATTTCAGGTATATCGTGGTGGTCAGTTTTATTAGTGGAGAAAACCGGAGAAAACCACAAGTCACTGACAAACTTTTATCACAAACTATTGTATCGAGTACACCTCGCCATGAACGAAGTTCGAACACACAACTTTAGTGGTGATAGACACCGATTGCACAGGTAATTGTAAATCCAACTACCATATGATCATAACCAGCATGGTCCCCAAGTATTAATAATCAAAGTGCTGAAAGCACTGATGGAAGTTGTTGCTTTTTGTGTTTTTTTTTATTGCGTGTAACAATATTTCATTTGTTTTACAATAACTGTTAAAGGGGCATTATCTGCCAAATCGTAAATTTTTGTTACTCATAAAAATTATCAGATATGATTGATGCTTTAATAAAACGTGTTTCTGTAACATATAAATGTTATGAAATGTACGCTTATCGGGGAAATAATGTGCAACTGGTCGTGTTTTGAGATCGATCAAGAAATGGACACCATCTTATTAATTATCGACATTGTTTACGGAGTTTGTCGAATCGTCATTAAATCAGTACAACAATGCACTTATTTCTTGTGAATCTGCTTTTAGTCGGTGTTAATTACAAACAAAGAACCATGCAAGTTGGCAGTTAATAGCGATAAAATACAAATTATTTGTTTTTACCTGTCACTAGTAAGGTCAATTGCATACGGAAAAAGCGAGGTCAAATTATTTGTTTGCAAGCAAATAATCAATCGATGGTAATTTTCGTTCTCAAAAGGCGGAAAGTGGTTCGATAAGCTGTTTAATGTAAAATATTTACCTTTATTTCATCATTTTAATGCTATTTACCAATTTCCAAAGCATATAATTTTTTTTTGGGTCAAAATCGTAACTAATGCTCATTTAAGCATTTGAAGCAACAAAAACAGTTATTGAAGAATCACTCCAAACAAGATGATGTTTCATGTTCAATAATATTAGTATTTGAATTTTTTCGCAGATCACATAAATAAATCCCAACCTTAATCCTGTACCAGGCTTCATTGTATTGAATTTGGAAAAAATTTGTCAAACATTATCATTTGGTAACAATTTTTATTATTATTTTATATTATTTAAACATCCTTATTGGTCAAGAAATAGTCACATGGTCTTCCTTAAAAACATGTATTGACTTGAAAAATCATGTATTGACTTGGAAAAACATGCATTGACTTCGGGAAAACATTTGTTTATTTCCGCCATTGACAGAATTAGTTGAGTGCTACCCAATTGCACTTTCTCAAAAAATTTCAACAAACACTCCAAAATTTCAAAATAATTTCAAAATGATAAAATTTTCAAAAAATTTAAAAAAAATCAAGTTTCCCATAAAATTTCAAAATTTTAATATTTAAATAATATTGAAAAATGATAAAACAAATACATTTGTATAGCCTACTTTCTTCCAGTGTTACAAAAGATAAAGCAATTGTAGCGTTTTAATATCGGTCAATACATATAGATTATAACATGGCCATTTTCATATCGGTCCCGGTATCATCCCGAGACTTCCATATCAGCCCATGGCGAAAGCCGTGGGCTGTTATGGGTCGAGGGATGATACCAGGACCTATATGAAAATGGCTATGTTATAATCTGTTTATCACATATTTAACCATGACTGAAATAAATAAATTGTAAATCAATAAATGAATTTATGTTTATTCATCAATATAACAACAAAATAAATAACGTGTAAAAATCAACAAAATAATTCACCGTATTTATCACAGGTATTGAACATAACTTTTCAATTTATATTTTTGTCATAAAAAATTATTGTCACATTTCCCTGAATATTTGAGTATGGGAATTCTGTTATTTTGGATTTGGGCAAAATGGAAGCCAACACGATAACCGTTTGCTTATTAGAGTTATTACTAGTAACCGTTGACTGGACAGAGTTATTACTGATGAAAATTAGACTAACTGTTTTATTTTCATAGTTCTCAATAGTCGATGCGATGGCGTAAATATCACATTCGCCATCACTAAGATATCTACTGATGGAAGCTTGCAATAAATCGGGTTCGTAATCCTGTTTGAATTTCGGACGCGCTGAAGAAAAAACTCTTGCTAGGTGCATGTACATCTCCTCGACTCCAATATATTCAGGATTACGGCGTTCTCCCACAGTTGATAACCAATCCTTGAATATCCTTATGTTACTCTCAGTTTTACGTTTTGTATTGATATTTTTCATCTCCGTTTTATCGGTTTTTTGTACGATGTTTCCTTACGTGTCACAATGACGTCATCCACGCAGGGCACAATAACCGGTTATTTGCCCAGGCATTGATATGGATCAGGAACCTCTTCGTTTATCAAATATGCAAAACGGTACGGATAACGTCCAAATATGTGATAAATAGATTTATCGACCCGTTAAAGGTATATTTGACCTCAGACTTCGTCCTCGGTCAATATATGTTTAAATGGTCGATAAATCCATGCATTGACCACACCAAAAGGCTATAATTGTATAGTATACAGATGACAACAACAGCAAAACGTACGACAGTATCATACAATAAAATAACAGGAACTACTTACCCTGGGTTCACCACCGGGTTAATGTGA
>MJUT01001314.1:380566-391687 GCA_002080005.1 Gigantidas platifrons | reverse complement strand
TACATTATCACATGTATCACAGCTCATCCTAACCTAACGTCAGTGTTGAAAGTCTTGACATACATTATCACAAGTATCACAGCTCATCTTAACCTAACGTCAGTGTTGAAAGTCTTGACATACATTATCACATGTATCACAGCTCATCTTAACCTAACGTCAGTGTTGAAAGTCTTGACATACATTATCACATGTATCACAGCTCATCTTAACCTAACGTCAGTGTTGAAAGTCTTGACATACATTATCACAAGTATCACAGCTCATCCTAACCTAACGTCAGTGTTGAAAGTCTTGACATACATTATCACAAGTATCACAGCTCATCTTAACCGATTTGCTACGATACTAGCTATAATGTCTTTCTCAACTTTCAAAACTTCAGTATGTATTATATGATGATAATATGCACGGTAGTGCTACATCCAATTCTGTAAATGTCACACTGAAAATTCCTACCTCTGAACACCAAATTTCCTTCTATACAAAGGTTCCAAGTAAGGACATCCTCTAGCTCCCACCAAGTCTGGATAAGCCACTTTCTCAAATCTAAACACCCCTTTAGTGTGTGCAGCTCTCTCTTGGTAGACTAAAACATCATGTAAATACATGTCAGTATCCTCCTCCTCACTGCTAGACCCTGTCTCATCAACCTCCTTCTGATCTTGACATAAATGCATGGTATCAAACTCATTTTCAAATTCAACTAAATCTGGGTAACTTGCACTACTATTTTTCTTTCCCTTTTTATCTTTGACAGTTTTCTTTGCTCCTTTAGATTTTTTTGCCGTTTTAGATTGGCCGTTTAATGGTTTTTTGATAGCACCTTTACCCATCTGAGGTATTTCTAGAGAAAACAAACTTGATCCTGTTTTCATATTAATGGCCGTGGCAGAATCACATCTGGCAGTCCGATATGAAGCATCAGAATAATCAGTGTCATAACTACTATAACCACTTGTCCTAGATGAATAAGAAAGAGTTCCTTCCCTTTGATACATTGACTGTTTGGCTTGTTGACTTTCACTGGATATAAAAGAGTCATAAGCACCAGTTGGTATATAAATAGAAGTTGGGGGACCAGTTGTTTCAATGTCATCATCATCTCTTATCTGAAAATAAGTAATATTTCTGACAATTATTTCAAAAGAATTTGTAGGTAGTGGGTTGTCTAATTTTTTAATCTGTATCATGACCAGAACAAGTAATATTGTGATGAAATGATAATGATGTCCACTTTGTACTAGATAAACATGCCATAGTTGGATATTTATTTTGGTAGCTCATTGCTCATTGAAACAACAGTTTGCAGGTAGACATGTTGCTCCACTCAGACACATGATCCTCCTGACTCAAAGCCAACCAGTTGTTGGTTACTCTTACTACTCAATGGTGCATGCTTAGAGGAGAGGCAGAAAATAGCTCGAACTCATGATCTACCACACTTGAGGTGTGCATGCTAATCAATACACTAACGATGCGGTTCTAAAAAAAAAATTGTAAAGGAAATTCATAATCTTAATAAAATAAAGAGCTCATCCCTTACCACGCTGCATATATTAAAGTTATCAAAATGGCTGGTGCTAGTACATACTTTTCATTGCATAGGAGTCTAAAGATACATAATTTTAAAAATGTTATAACTTCTATATTTCTTAGAAAACAGAAAAAAAACTTTATGTATGAAAATTATTTTCCAGATGATGATCTTTCCAAATTATTACATGGCAGTCCGATATTGAAGTCTCAGGATGATACTAGAGTCGATATTGAAAATGTTATTTAATAATAATACAATATTATTGTTATTATTACTCTGAATGTCTTTGGTGGTTTTAGAAAATGAAATTTGTCTAAAATGTATTGATAGTATAAAGATTGGCAAATAATATTCATTTAAATTCAAGAAATATTTAATTTCAACAATAACAATGAATTGTCAAATATTTAATTCCCAAACCTGGAACTGGCCATTGTTTTGACAGACGACAGCATCAACGTTAAAGAAAAACATATAACACATTGTTAATTGTACACTGTTAAAAGTGCTCAGGTGATCCCATTTAGACCCCGCCTATTTAAATGACGTAACATTGTTCTAAGCTCCGCCCATCAGCATAGTAATGACTCCAACAATAGTACTATGCGAGTGCATAATACAAATATGCTATTTATTCTTTGTAAAATTATGTTTCGATAATATCATGTCAATTATAATGAAAGTTTCTTACATGAAGAGTAATAATACAGAATATAAATATGATCTTCCTAATTAGTACTAGTCCTACCTCAATATCAAATAGTTCAGGGAAAAATGTATCATACATCCTCAAATCATCTGGATTTCTCCTGAACGACTGTGGAGCCTCCCCTTGATCATCCTCAGTCTCCTCAGAGTTATCTGTCTTGAATCTCTCATCATCACTGTCAATGTCATCATCATCGTCTAGAGAACTATTATCACTGTCAGGAGTCTCACTAGCACCGCCATAACCCATACTACCTTCTATAAATAGATATAAACAGTCAAACCTGTCTAAACCGAACCCCTCTGGGACTGAAGAATTTGTTCAGTTTAGACAGGTGTTTGGTTTACACAGGTTAAAATTACATAGACATTTAGTATATGGGCCTGTAAAGTCTGTCTGGTTTAGACAGGTTTTCGGTTTACTCAGGGTTCGGTTTAGACAGGTTTCACTGTATAGATATATGTAATGTTAATAATGATAAAGGTAATTTAATTCAACTGTATCCCTCACCTTATTATAAATTCTCCAGTTATTTAATTATCTACTAAGAGAACTTCAAGTGTACTTAGGTAGCCTTTTTCTGCCCAGAACAACATAACATAGTCTTTGTTGAGGATGATTCTAGACCCATTCCTACCTAGTTTTGTTCAAATTAGTCAATTTGTTCTAAAGAACATTGAATTTTGAAAATTTTAGACAGACAAAGGTGAAAAATGAAGATAAAATAATTACACAAACTCATATGGTCCTTCAGATCAAGTCAGCTGGAAGAAAGTGTTTTTGAAACTTGCTAACAAAGAAACAAATAAAGTTTTTAAAGTTTTACTTTTTGAAATATTCTGACAATCAACCATACAATTCATTATAATAAAAGATAGGACAAAACTTAGAATACATATAAAAAAGTAATGTATTTGATTTGTATGATTAAACTGAAGCTCTGTGTTTTGATGTTTCTATTGAAATTTTTTATTTTTAAAAGATAACATGAAGATCCATATCAAGCTATAAATCAATAAATCTTCATTTACAATACCTACCCTGTCTGGAACTTTCAGGGTAAAGCTCTGATTCTGGAAGTTCAAATGATACAGGACTTCTAATATCACATGGTAGTTTGTTCCTAGGGCAACATTTCCTCATTATCACACTGGCCAGTAATATCAGACTCTCCATCTCTCGACAATCTATTACATCCTGGGCAGTATCATATAATATTTGAATACCATTAGCATCAACTAATGACTTTCTTCCAGATTCTATCAGAAAATAAATAAAATCAAAAATTATTATAGATAGTTTTGTCATTGCCAATTAATTACAATAGCAAAAAGTTCTGCAGCACTTTTTTGTTAACTCCAAGAGGTCATAACTAACACAATCCAAAAACTAAAGAATTCCTGTGTTCCAAGGGCCATCTAATTTTGGTAAACTACAGCTGATCAAAACATTTTTCCTTCATGACACTCCCACTAGTGGAAAGCAATAAAAACTGATTGTGTGCACAGCATAAATGGAAAAATATGTAAATTTTGGGCTGATATATGATTACAAGTCTATAATGTAGAAATTCTATGTTTCAAGGGCCATAAATTTTTTTCAACCAATGTGCAATCTATATCTTTTGATTAAGGATACTCCTCCAAGTAGTAACAATAAGTATAAAAAACATCAATGCATAAATATAGAAGATGTCGGCCAGACAAGTCATTTACCAGATATGGTAAAATCAGTACTGATACCTCTTTACAACTTCTTTGAGGAGGTATAACCATTCAAGCTTCTTTTTGTATTTTTATGTTTTATTGTTTGACAAAACAAACATATGACTGGACTATTGATAAGTGATATCAAGTTTATAATACATCAATGTGTTGCTTCATGAATAACGCACAAAGTTCTGCTTAGGCAGCCATCTTTTTGGAATCCCAATATACACAAAAAAAACACAATTTTTGTATTTCAGCCAAGTCCTATCAAATAGTGTGGTAGGTGCAGAGAATATTTCCTCAATAAGATCCTATGTTATAATGTCCTGTGGTGGAAACCATCCTAAATTTCCACAGAATGGCATATATATGTAATAAACAATAATAAAACAATCTTGGAGACACATTTTCCATTAAATTAACGGATGATAGCTTTCCTATTGTTAGTTGTTAAATTATGGTGTTTAATGCCACTTTCAACAATACTTCAGTTATATCGTGGCGGTCAGTTTTATTGGTTGAGGAGTACCCGGAGAAAACCATATACCTGCCGCAATTCACAAACAAACTTTATCACATAAAGTTGTATCAAGTACACCTCGCAATGAGCAGGATTCAAACTCACAACTTTAGTAGTGGTGATAGGCAGATTGCATAGGTAGTTGTAAATCCAACTGCCATATGAAAACTACCACGACAGCCCCCTCTTTCCTAAGGTTAACACTTACTTAAGTTAGTAATATTTTTCAGAATGTTAAGTATAGCTTTTCTAATGTTGACATGTCTGTGTTTAGTATCCATCTGATGCCATTCCTGGTACAGATTTAGTAGATGTGGAATATGTTCTCCCCCTATTGTACGAGCTGCATTGTTTCCTAAAAAATATCAACAAATATAGATTATATATGGTGTTTAACATCATTTTCAACAATATTTCAGTTATATCATATATTTAGATTAAAATACAGGTATTTTGTATATGCATTATTTATGATTCTAATATGACGCCGTGTTATCGTCAGTTCATATAATACTCAACAACAACACTTTTAGTGCAAACGCAGTAATGTTGTCAATTCGGCTATTCCATGTACCCTCCCGCTGTGAAATTACAGTGACGACCGAGTGTAAACAAACAAAACACCGGCATATAACGTATTTTTAAAGTCCTTAAAAAAACCCAATATAATTTAAAAAGTTTCTGTATAAAATCCTACAAGGTCGTTTCCGTGAGGTCATACAAAACAACTACACATACAAAAAAAAATTCCGGAAAAAATACTTAAGACAACCATCTATCGACTTTGACTTTTGTAATTTATCGTCATCCTGTGACGTAGTTTACAAGGGACGCTGGTGATATTGACACAAGTTGGTTACTGATTTTTTTCTCGATTTTTTGAGTATTTTACTTGTTTAAGTAGCTAAATGCAAAATACCATCAAATTGGAAAGTATCAGTAACTTAATTACATCACCGTCTAGTTATCGATGAAGGAAAAAGTACTGTAAACAATACATGAAGGTTAGGTTGTTATTCATGCGTGACACACATCAATGGAATGTATGTGTGCGTACTGGGAATCCCCAAAGGTAAATTCAATGAATTTTAAAAACAAATGAAAAAAATCTTATAATATTATTACTCACACAATATAGAGTTTGATTTAATATATGTGCTCAAATTGCGCTGATTCCGTCATCATATGTGAAGGGGGCTAAACGGAACAGCCGTTGTATAGCGGATTCTAAGGTGTCCTAAGGTCATAAAAATTACCGTATTTGTCCTATTAGAATCGAAATAATCCATGGCAGCCATTGTGTTATATTCATTTAACCATGGGCTGGGCCTTTATAATCGTTAATTTAACCCCTCGCTGTCGCTCGGGATTAAATTCGATTATAAAGGCCCAGCCCATGGTTAAATGAATATAACACAATGGCTGCCATGGATTATTTCTTAATTGTCCCAAGCCTATATCGTTCATGCCCTATATCGCATACCCTATATCGTATACCCAAACAATTTGAAAATTTGAAAATTTTCTAAAATTTCATATAATTTCAAAATTTTTAAACAAAAATTCAAAATTTTAAAATTTTTAAAAATTTCAACATTTTTCAATTTTTTTTTCAAAATTTCAAAAATTTCAAATTCTCAAAAAAATTCAAAATTGTCATAAATTTTCAAATTTTTTTTTTTTTTCAAAATTCAAAATTTTTAAATTTAAAAATTTTTCAAAGAAATTCAAAATTTTCATAACACACATGTATTATCAAAGGCATGGTTGAAATATATGATATAATGAACATTACATGTCAAAATCTGTATCACATGCCGTATCAACCCTCGATCTATATCACCCCTCGGGCCGGTGGCCCTTGTGGTGATATAGGGTTTTCGGGTTAATACGGCATGTGATACAGATTTTGACATGTAATAATCAGTATATATCGTGACATTCAGTTTTATTAATGAAGAAAACCAGAGTACCCAGAGAAAACCAATGACTTCCCACAATTCACTGACAAAATTTATCACATAAAGTTGTACAGAGTTCACCTCACCATGAAACAGATTCAAACTCACTATATCAACAGATATGATATTTACTATGTTAGTGGTGAGATTTCATTAAAACAGGTCATTGATATAGGTATATAATAATCAGTCATGGTCTATAACGTGAGATGGGACAATTCCACCTTAGGGTTCACATTTTCAAGTCAGAAACGGGGCTTGCCGAGTTTCTGATGAAAGAAAATGTGGGTCCATTCCAGAGTGAAATTTATTGTGGTAATCAAAAGAGTCAACTATTAATACTATATATATTGACCACATATAAATCATATTTTTACACCTTTTCTACATTATTACTCCCTTACAAGATAATAAAAAAAAAATCATACTCAGACAGAGTTCTTCTCTTCAATTTGCCTTAGAGAAGTACCTCTACAAAATCGTTAATCAAATAAACACCCAAAAACAGTATTCCCTGCCACAAATACTTACTTGATTTGGTCAAGTTGTACAGGATTTCTAAGGCTAGTTTAAGGACAGTAGTATGTTTCCTGGCACATTGTTGTATCACTCTGAACATAGGAGGAATAGAATTGTGTTTTCCTAAATATGATGCATTTACACCTGTAAGTAAATATAACATTATAATAAATTAAATGTTTTAACAGTAATATTCTAGACTTTGGGTAGTTAGTTTTATCCTGTTTATGTATTGCACAATATAAATAATAAATATATGCTATTGTTGATTAGTTTACAAAGTGGATTTCTCATGAGCAATATCCAGTATCACATCAAAGGTGAAGCCTAATATAAGAAGCAGGAACTGTTTACCTTTCATGACCACCACGGTTCATCCCTGGGTCCATGTTGCTCACCTTTTTAGTTTTCTGTGTGTATTTGTGCTTTGTTTGTCTTCGTCCTGTGTCTTGTGTGCCCAATGTTGTCAGTGTTTCTGGATTGCCCATACTTGATTTCCCCATCGGTTTTCTCTAACGTTTATGGGAAATATGATTAGAAGTCCATTTCGAGCAAAACATATAAACGATAGTATGGTTATCAAGGATTTTTCAAGACATCAGTGACATCAATACACATGTAATGTCACATTATTACACATAGAAATCAACGATAATATGTTAGTATTACGCTTGTTGCTTGGTAATAGATATTATCATGAGTAAAGATAAATCAGAAAATTAAAAATCATCAATAAAAACTTTTTTTTTTTTATTAATTTCAAATATTTCATTAAATAAAGAGAACAAGTGAACATACATTGCACAAATACATAATATAGATTCTCCATCAGTTGCCCGTGGGTTACGATATTTCTCTACTCAAGAGAGTTAAATTAAAAATTTTAACCACAAGCCGTCATGCGAGTGGTTAAAATTTGTAATTTAACTCTCGAGAGCGGAGAAATATCATAATCCACATGGGCAACTGAAGGAGAATTTGGTTCTCCCATTATTTACCATAAACTTTATTTCAAAATTTGATATTAATGCGGGGAAAGGCACGAGACATTTTAATCCTCTAGAGGATTACAGATTTTTCTACCACTGGTTCAGCAGGGTTAAAATGCCGTAATAATGGGAGAAAATGGATTACACATTAGATACAGCCAATGTAACTGTTTTTAACATTTTGTACACTTATCAAATGTTAATAGATTCAATTCAATTCAAATATTTCATTGAACAAGTGCAAGTAGAAAATTACATACATTATTCAAAGGGATTAACACATCAGACACAGCATGTAAGTGTTCTCCCACCATCATTTAATAAAATATTAATAGATGAAGTAAGACCTTTGTAAATATGACTTTAAGTTGAACTTATTTTTTGTACTTTGTATTCATACTAAAGAGGCCTCTATGATCCTAATTTGCAATGAGGAGAAACATGTCTGAAGTTAAAAAGCAAGAAATACTGGAAGCAAAGACACTTCTGTATCCTTACAGTAGATTGTTTCTGAGTTGAAATTTAGAAAATAATGTTAAAATAAAATAGTGAAAACATTGAAAACCTGAAAAAAATGGAATCATGTATAAACCAAACTTTAAATAAAGTCCTTTAGTAGGAAATCTTTGTTTAGCCTGTATAAACCAAACTTTAAATAAAGTCCTTCAGTAGGAAATCTTTGTTTAGCCTGTATAAACCAAACTTTAAATAAAGTCCTTCAGTAGGAAATCTTTGCTTAACCTGTATAAACCCCAACACCTTTCTATTCCAAACAAATTAGTTGGTGCCAAGGAGGCTGGGTTTATATAGGTTTTACTGTAGATATAGACTTACTGTTGTTTGTGTATGACTTGAACACTTGTAGCAGATATTGCAGGTTTTTGAAGTTACAAATGTTATTCTTTATCAATGACCATGTTATCAGTAATGTTCTGTGTAAACGAGCTTTGGTAGAAAATTTCCTGTCTGAATAAAAATAAATATATATGTATATTAATATCTAAACATACAAATGTAATTCAGTATGCATATAGACAAATAGCGATATTTTCTACCCAAAATCGGATTCATGTTGCCAGTACCTTATAGAATACATCTAACAAATTTATTAGTTTCTCATTAGTTTCTTATGCTACTTATTTCTCCAATAGTTTACCTGTCATTATAATAAATCAATCTCCCCCACAGTATGTCAGGCATGAATCAAATAGAATTGTTAGAACCTTTGCATCCTTTGAAATTTTAATACATAGCACATAAAATATCTGATCTCACTTCTTTTATTGTAGGAATTTGCATAGCTCGGATCGTTAGCTTTTCATTTTTTTAATGCTTTTATATTTCACCTGTTACTTTTAGCCATCCAAATAGTGTATTATCCCCTAACATGCATATTTGTTCTAAGGGTAGGTAGTTTTATTTTACCATACATCATATGTAACATACCTTTAGATGATAACTTGGCTAATACTTGATGTGACAGTAATAAAACCTCATCATTAGTTACGGTATCCTCCGCCTCTCTCACCATACATTGTAGTATAATATTAGTAGTATTGGCACTTACAAGGGCACTTGATCTCTTCCCTACTTCTATAAATAAACAAGATACACTATTAGTAATATCAATTTTTTTTTCTTTTCCATTCAATAAAGTCAGTGACTTGTGACAGGTTGGTGCTTTTCTCCAGGTCCTCCGGTTTCTTCCACTAATAAAACTGACAACCACAATATAACTGAAATATTGTTGAAAGTGGTGTCAAAACACCATCAAACAAACTATTCAATAAACTGAGGTTATTTTACAGTATATCAAATTACATGTAGCTATCTAATCACCAGTCTCTCTTTTTACTTCTTAGGTAATATGAACACTTGATTCCCCTCCCTCCACTGTTTGTAAGTTGAGGGGATAAAACTGAATACCAAATTGGTATTACCAATTAGGATTTAAATGTTATGCTATGTAGTAGTCCAAACAAAACCTTGTCAGGCAGTAATGGTCGTGATTGTAAGGTAGTTGGATTTACAACTACCTATGCAATCAGTGCTTATCACCACTAACATTCCGAGTTTGAATCCCACTCAGACGAGGTGGACTCAATACTACATTATGTGATAAAGTTTGTCAGTAACTTGCGGCAGGTCAGTGGTTTTCTCTGGATACTAGTTTCCTCCATCAATAAAACTGACCTCTACGATATAACTGAAATTTTGTTGTCAGTGGCATTAAACACCAGAATCCTATCCAATCCCCAAAAAAAACTTAGTCACTTCAAAATTTAAACTGATTCCTTCAATTTAATTGTTTATTTATTAAACGAGGGTTGCAGACAGCCTACAGTTACTAGCGGTTTTCCTCGAAATTGATTACTTTGATTCTCCAAAACATAAGTTGGTAATACATAGGATGAATTTGTTTAATACATTATTTGGCCTAGATAACTGCATTCACTATAAATAGAAAAAGCAATAGACTTACGAGTTTTTCCAAGTAGTTCTAGTAGAATATGTATTATATTTACAACAACAGCTCGATCGGAACAATTCTGAAATAGATAGAAGTATTTTAAATGATATAAGGTCCTATATTTACTTGTTGGTTTGACCCTTAAAGATTAAGTCAAGTTACATTATTCAAATATTGAAATTTTTTTCAAATATATCATTGCGAGAAACAAGTTTGATGATATCTTCTTTTGTACTAGACCAACCTGATGGGCTGGATTAATAGTAGTCCTAGCTTACTGAAACAACAGTTTGCATGTAGACATGTTACTCCACTCTGACACATTATCCAGGGTATTCAATAAGATTGTATTGAACAGGCTGAATTGAAATTTGAAGTGGCTACATGATAACTAGAGGCTCTGGAGAGCCTGTCATCGCTCACCTGGTAATAATAGGCAGGGTAAATCCTTAGGAACGTGAAGTCTAACAAAGATTCATATTTTCTTGCGACTTAAGACACAATTTGCTTACTATTGAATGTGTGCTCCATAAATTCTGAAAACCTAAAGTCAAAATTAAAATCTCCCATGGTAAGTATATTAGACTGCTTAAGTTTTAATTCTTGAAGAAGGTTATCAACAAGCATATTTTTCAAGTCTTTCTGTTTGCAGATAGGAGCAGCATAGAACAAATCAAGTCAACTGGCTTGGTACTTTCTGAGAA
>MJUT01001314.1:369430-380515 GCA_002080005.1 Gigantidas platifrons | reverse complement strand
GGCCATCTTGAATTTCCAATCGGAACCAAATTTACAATTTAAGTAGAGGACCATCCATAGATCATTCACACCAGAAAACAAATTCAATTGAATCAGTAGTTTCTGACCAGAAGATTTTTAAAGATTGACGAATCAGAAAACATTATCTACCCCTGGCAGCCATGTTTAATTACCGATCAGCACCAAAATTACAATGCTGGTAAAGTACCATTCATGTCATGTTTGCTTTAAATTGGCTAACTGGTTTCAGAGGAAAACAAATTTAAACATTTTTCCCATAGGGTCCTATGTTAAAACTATGTTCGCTGACAGTGGCCATCTTGGATGGAGGTCGGGGTCACAGGACATAATTTTAAAAGTTTACCACCTAAGGACCATTCATGCCATGTTTGATTTAAATTGGTTTACTGGTTTCAGAGGAAAAAAAATTAAACATTTTTCCCATAGGGTTCTATGTTAAAACTATGTTTGCTGATGGTGGCCATCTTGGATGGAGGACATTATTTTGAAAGTTGACCACCTAAGGACCATTCATGCCATGTTTGCTTTAAATTGACTTACTGGTTTCAGAGAAAAAAAAATTTAAACATTTTTTCCATAGGGTCCTATGTTAAAACTATGTTCGCTGATGGTGGCCATCTTGGATGGAGGTCGGGGTCACATGACATTATTTTGAAAGTTGACCACCTAAGGACCATTCATGTCATGGTTGCTTTAAATTGACTTACTGCTTTCAGAGGAAAAAACTTTTAAACATTTTTCCCATAAGGTTCTATGTTAAAACTAAGTCGAGTCATGGTGGCCATCTTGGATATGCGATCGGCACAAAAATTACAAATTTAGTAGAGGACCATCCAGTCATCATTTCTATAATGTTACAATTCCATCGGCTGAGTAGTTTCTGACAAGAAGATTTTCAAAGTTTCAACCAATCAGAACACATTATTGGCCCTGGTGGCCATGTTGGATTTCCGATCAGCACCAAAATAACAAATATAGTAGAGGACATCCCAATGAACATTTCTGCCATATTTGGTCCAAATCAGTTCAGTGGTTTCCAAGAAGAAGAAGAAAGTATGAAAAGTTTACAGACGCGGACGACGATGACGACGACGGACCCAAAGTGATGACAAAAGCTCACATGACCCTTTGGGTCAGGTGAGCTAAAAAGGGGGGGGTAGGGGGCCTTGCCACCCGGGAAATTGTTTGTCACTTACATTCAAAATTGTGCATTCTGAGGCATTTTAAGGTAGTTTACAAGTGCATGAAAAAGAAGGTTTAATAGAAATGATTTTTTTTTTTATTTTAGCAAGCAATAAGACCATTTCAAGATGACTGTGGAGCTTTTATTTTCTGGCGAGAATGGAGTAGAAAAGTTCATTTTTGTTTGATTGTTCCTTACGTCATTCAGTGGGAAAGCGTGTGTTTCCCCTTCATCCAGTCACTGGAAAATAACAGCTAGCAGCTGTTGTGAAAGGGACTAGATATCCCAATTAGTCATATAGGTTATACACTATATGTAAATACATAAAATAAAATAATAATAGAAGCGCCTCAAACTTTTCCATTTGAGTATCTCATGAGTTTTCCATCGATAACATAATTATCTTTTCGATGTGTCTAGATTTTTCAATTGAAATATCTTTATCATTTGAACATTTAATCAAACATCAAATGATAATAAGTTAAGCGCAGAATTGACACCGATCAATGAAAAATTCATTTCATTCCCCTAGTATTAGATAACCACTGACAAATGCATTGCTATCGATCCTGAAATGCATTGTTTTTTGTATAATTGTGGATTTTAAACATCTTTAAGATGAAAGAGTGAATAAATATTGTATATTTTTTTATTTAATGAAAAGATATTTTAGTTTCTAACAGTTTTAAAAATCTTTAAGATGAAAGAGTGAATAAATATTGTATATTTCTTTTATTTAATGAAAACATATTTTAGTTTCTAACAGTCGAACCAGCGATTTCACTCGTTTGAAGCGGCGACATATCACCGGGTGCCAGCCCTTATTGAAATCCCTGATTATCCTTACTCAAGAGCTTTACTAGTCTTACTCTTACTCATTAATGTTTGATGTATAGTGGAAAAGCATGAATAGAAACATGGCTGTCAATCAAAACCAATGATTTTCTCCACTAGAGACCAAAGAAACAGTCCCTTGATAATTTCAATAAATATATCTGGTCATAAAAGTAAAGGCCCTTTAGTTTAATTGCTACTCAAATTTGTTATTTGGCTTTCAAATCTTTCAGTTTTGAGTGTACCTGATGACGGTTATTCCAGAAATGTGTGATGCCCATTTGTAAATTTGATATCTACGTTTTTATTGCTGTAGATTTATTAAATAAGTAAGTAATTCATCAACACAACATCTAAATGTAGTGAAAGAAGCAAAATAACTATATGTGTATAATTGACAAAATGGGCTGTTGTGATCGTTATCGTATGCTATTTTGCCTATCACCACTGATGTTGAGTTTGAATCTCGATCAGGGCGAGGTGTACAACATTATGTGATAAGGTTGACTTTCGACAGGTCAGTGGTTTTGTCCATGTCCTCCAGTTTCCTCCACCAATAAAACGGACCGCCACGATATAACTGAAATATTGTTAAATGTGGCATTAATCACCATCAAACAACAAACAAAACTACATAACATTACTTAAATTTACTTACTTTTAATGTTGACAATATAAGATCTAGCTGTGCTGCATTTTTCAGAATGGAATCTCGATGAATTTTCTCTGCAATAAAAAGAGAATATCTATAAGTATGACAAATAATTAAAATGAGCATTATTTAAATAAGAAATGAACTGCTTCAGAAACCATAAAGTATGCATAAAATATATACTGAAAGTAAGCTTATGGTATCTCATGATGCAGAGATCTATGAAATATATGAGGCAGGTATAGAAAATTATACTTTACTACAATAAAAATGAGTGTGAGACAACAATACACACACATCAAAATTCAACAAGTTTAATTTAATCAAACTTCTAAAACAAAGTTATACTACTAATGTAAGTACCTGTATACAGCATACATTCATATGAAGAATGGCTATATGGATTAAATGTATTAACTGATAAACCATGAAACAAACACAACAGGGAAGTCACTGATAAACCATGAAAAAAACACAACAGGCAAGTCACTAATAAACCATGAAACAAACACAACAGGCAAGTCACTAATAAACCATGAAACAAACACAACAGGCAAGTCACTAATAAACCATGAAACAAACACAACAGGCAAGTCACTAATAAACAATCTAACAACAGAATAGGAATGTAAATGATCAAGTTCAACCATCTGAAACCAGTGTTGTTTAATTAATCATGATAAACACAGTTTAGCAAGAAACATTTTTATTCTTTTACAGAAAACCTATGGAATAGAAGTATCACTGACTTGACTTACCTTGAGTAGATAATATTTGATATATTTTAGAAGTAACATATCTAATCTGCTGAAGGTCATCTGTACACGATGGATTCTTAGCTGCTTTTCCACCAACTTTATCCAACTGTTGGAAAAGTCCTAACAACCTTGTACTGATAATTAAAAAAAAATAGCTTGTTTAAAACATTTGAGAATGTCCCCATTTTCCAACACAGCTAAAAATCTTTGTATTCATGTCTATCCGATTGTTCTGGTCATGATTGTGAAAAGAAAGCTAATTTAAACATGCATGAAGTTTGAAACTTTTTTTCAAATTAAAGGAAATTTTCCAATAAATTTTCATGTGAATAAAATAAGGCATAAAAATTCATTAAAAAAATTAATCCATAGAAATGACATCCACATTACAAAATTGTCTCCTTTATCACAAGATAAAGTTGTCATGGTAACTAAAAACAATGATACAATACAACATGTAGCTAAAGTGATCCCCCAAGTCTTACTCATGATAGGCTACATAAAAAAATATACATATTTGTTGGATTTCCAACTACCTATGCAATCAGTGCCCATCACCACTAACGTTGTGAGTTTGTATCCCACTCAGCTGAGGTGTACTCATTACAACATTATGTGATAAAGTTTGTCAGTGACTCAGCGTACTCTACCAAGAAAACTGACCGCCACGATATAGCTGAAATATTATTGAAAGTGGCACTAAACACCATAACCTAACCTATATACATATTTGTATTTTCTTTCTTAACAAGAAGTTCCATTTCTTGTAAGTCTATATATTAGTAATAAAATACCAACCCTACACTTCTCTCCATCACTGGTTCTGTACTTCTCTTTCACTTTTCACATTGTCATACATTATTCGACTCTGTATTCCATATTTACAATGAACCTAGAAATATAAAACTGTAAGGTCATCAATGGATCCCTATTGAGGCAAAATATTTAAGTTGACTTAATGTCTTGTAAATAATGTTATAAAGGCTTATTGATTTAATGAATGCTTTAGTAAAACAAAATAAGGTTTTCTGATTTGTCTCAAGACTGAAGAGTAATGTTCTTTAACCAACAGATTAGAACATGTAGTTAGTTTACTACAAGTATTCAGTCACTGACACTATTATCGCACTATCCATGTTTAAAGGGGCATTATCTGCCAAATCGTAAGTTTTTGTTACCCATAAAAACTATCAGATATGATTGATGCCTTATTCTAACATGACCTCACTCTTTCCCTTTGTTAAAAAAAAACAGAATTATTTCTTCGTATTATCTCATTAGCACATGCGCCGATGAATGTGACTGACGTTTCCATTGGCAGCATAAATTTGTGACCCGAATAATGCCAATAGAGGGCGCAGTATTATTCGAGTTACATAAATTGTGTGCGACATTTTCCGCAAGCGTATGTATAAATTACCGTCTTCCAATCAAGGTATACTACCATATTTGTACTCTTAGACATATCAGAATCGAAATAAATCATGGAAGCCAGAATGTGTTTTGAGTTTTAACATGGATTGGCAGATATTAGTAAATTTTATCCCTCGCTTCTGGCTCGAGATAAAATACTAATATCCGCCAATCCATGTTAAAACTCCCAACACATTCTGGCTTCCATGATTTATTTCTTAAATAATATGTGTTTCTGTAACTTATAAATGTTATGAAATGTACGTGCATCAGGGAAAATTCATGCAACTGCTCGTGTTTTGAGATCGATCAAGAAATAGAAGTCATCTTATTAATTATCGACGTTGTTTACGGAGTTTGTCGAATCGTCATTAAATCAGTACAACTATGCACTTATTTCTTATTTTTTGTGAATCTGCTTTTAGTCGGTGTTCATTACGGACAAAGAACCATGTAAGTTGGCAGTTAATAAGGGACAAAATACAAATTATTTGTTTTTATCTGTCACTAGTAAGGTCAATTGCATACGGAATAAGCAAGGTCAAATTATTTGCTTGCAAGAAAACAAGTAATTGATGGTCATTTTCGTTCTCAAAAGGCAGAAAGTGGTTCACTAAGCTGTTTAATGTGAAATATTTACCTTTATTTCATCATATTAAAGCTATTTACCAATTTCAAAAACATATAATATTTTTGGTCAAAATCGTAGCTAATGCCCCTTTAAGTAGTCGTTCATTGTTATAATAGGGTAAATGCCAGTAAATGTGGACTTCCAGAAAATCTGGACGATTTCCACTGTCTGGGAATTAAATCAAATCCCTGCTACCTTGTTTACAGTAGCAACTTAACAGCTGGTTTTTGAATGGTGGACAACTTGTGGTTTTTATATAAGTTTGATATCAACAAATAATATGGCTAAATTATCAATTTTTTTAAAACATTTTGAAAATATCTGGATCCACGTGGGGCCAACGTTGTCATGATCGTATTGTAGTAAGTAGCACAATTTTTGTACTTCATGGGGTTGTCATTCACGACACATTCGAAAGCCTTGGATTATGGTCTTGCATCGTAATTTTGATAATAAGGAATTTTCAATAGCTATTTGTATTTGTACCAGCAAGTCACGTGCGACTACACTTTCGGTATATATTTCCTAAAGTAAAAGTAGATTGACAACAGAAGGCCCAAACCCATAAATGTTTACAAACAATACCTTTCAAGAAAATAAGTACTCTTTTTATCATAACCCCGCATATTTTCCGCCATTTTGCTAAAACTTTTAATCTGCATTCATAAAGTATATTGATTATATTTAACTAAATGGTAGCTTGAATCTCACTAGTTTTATCTTGCCTATAGAGTCTGCACTGTCATATTGATGTGTGGGTAAAATTCTGATCACATGACTGTGATGGAAGTTAAATATTTTGAGGCTCTAAAGGAGCTATCGATTTAACATCACATCCTTGTGTACTACACATATCATGTGACACTCAGAAAAGTATGGATTGTAAACAAACAATGAAAAACATTAGGATTTATATGTAAATATTAAAAGTGGAGTTGACAGTTAATGCCCCTGATGAGATAGACTTTAATGAATATTAAATACACAGGAAAAAAATTATAACATTTTCATTTAACATGATACATGTATATATCGCAAATACCCAAGACCACCATACAACAAATACAAATAACTTTATTGCCAATCAAGGCACTCTTTCGAGTAGTCCGAGATTCCTCTGCCGTTCGACGACTACTTACATCTTGCTGCTGTCGAACGTCAGAGCGCTCTCCATAATGAAAAGAGCGGACTTTCCTGTCCATCTCAGCCGTGGCACATTTCCACGTTTTGTGGCTATCAGATTTTATTTTCTATCCAAAACCCTAATATATATCGCTTCACCAAGCATTTTTCTATTCATTCATAACCATCTTACCCTCAGAATTTGGTGTTGCACTCCATTACAGCACGATTTCCCCAGACCTATATAATTTCGTCATTTTGAGCACTAACATTTTGGAATATTTATCACGTGACTTCGAGAGAACTACGATTACCGCAATGTATCATGGGAGATGATTTGCATGTAATCTGACCTTGTCCAAAAAAATAGGGGGAAACGTAACACATGCTCTTTCCGAAACCCGCGGATAACACTGCCAAATGAATCTTTTCTATCCAACATATTTTGTATTATTTCTTTCTGCTCTGATTTGAGCTGTAGATGGAACTGTTTGTCCTGCAGAATACGCTTTATATCGTCTTGTATGTTTGTTTACATATGCTAATTTGGCGCGCTGCATTTAGTAGCTCCCATCATGCAATGCGTTGCTATCATCTTTCAGTTAGTATCGCGAGATCACGTTAAAAAAATGGCAGTGAAATGACCAAATCGGGTGTAAAAAAAAACGTGCTGTAATGGAGTGTAACACCACTCTCTGAGGGTAAGATGGTTATGAATGAATAGAAAAATGATTGGTGAAGCGATATATATTAGGGTTTTGGATAGAAAATAAAATCTGATAGCCACAAAACGTGGAAATGTGACTCTCTCGAGTGTGTGAGAAAAATCCGCTGTTTTGTTTATGGCAAGCGCTCTGACGTTCAAACGACAACAGCAAATTCTAAATAGTCGTCGAACGGCAGAGGAATCTCGGACTATCTTTCGAGCTGCAGAATCAATTACAAATGATTGAAATGATTATTATTTAAACAGAAATAATTATTAATGGCAAGAATAATAATAACACTAGATTATGGAGGTTACTCCCACAAGGAAACCCAGACCATATAAACTTTGGTTGAAATTAGACAACAGTTTTGACAAAGACAGCACAAATGTATACCAGTCAGTCTGAAATATGCTGGTTTCCTGAAGTGTCATAATACACACGCTAACTAAGGTGTCCTTATTTGCCCATAGTGTGTTTATTAATGGAAGCAATATACAAAATGTACATGTGTATTACATCAGGTCCATGATATGTGCAGGTTTTTTTTTTTAAATTCGTTGTAGACCATAGACATTGCAATTTGAAGGACAAGAATTGAAGAAAATTTCAAAGAAGATAGAAAGGAGAGAAAATGGAAAATGCTTATTTCTCTGCATACTACTGTAAAATCAATTATGCAGGGCTTTGTTAGCAGCATAAAAACCGTTAAAAAAAATGCCGAACCAAGTCCAAATACCCCCCAAACGGCCAAAGATTGAAACGTTGCTGACAATCAACAAATTTGGAATATTTTGTTTCCATGGGGATAAGCTTCCCGTTTCAATCAATGGTGTAAAGAAAGTGTGGAATTCGTCAATAGTTTGTAAATTTTGTTAAATAACCACCGAAGTTTGTCAGACATGTTGTTTTACCTGTCACCAAGAGTGGCGCTACAATCGTATTATCTCCCGTTAACTAAAGATTACAGTACGATCACTAGCTTAATTAAACAACGCATGAAATCCTGTCTGTAAAATTTATATGTAGGCACAAGGACGTTTATATACGTCCTTGGTAGGCATTACAGGCAAATTGACACACAATCATATCCCCAGTCTTCTTTTAAGAATTGAATGCAATCTTTTGTAGTTTTATTGGCGCGTAAAAGCGTTTTCTGACGTATATTTAGCACGAATCGCGCAAATGAAATGTAATTAAAAATATGTATCTTAACATTAATCAGGGAACAATTCCCTGCATTAGGCCTAATTTAGAAGTAAAAGTTGATTCAGAATCTTTTACATGACATAGAGGTACGTTAAGGGGATAATTTGAGCCTAATTTATTTAAATAGTTTATAAATGATTTATCAAAAATGTTTAATAATACTATAGTTATCAAACAGTAACATTAAATACTTAAAAACTCAACTGCCTTATGTATTCAGATGATACTATTTTATGTTCTGAAACTGCAGATGGGCTTCACGTGTTGTTTGTCTAAACTTGATATCTACGTTTTTATTATATCAATACTGTGAATTATCACCCCGGGGGCCTTGAAGTCAATATTTAAAGAAAACTAAGATAAGAATAGATACTTTTATTTACCAATTATGGGCCCACGAGGGGCATGAATATTCACATATATAGTTATTTAAAACATAACATATGTTTAACAAAGACAAAGATACAATAACATATACTTATAACATGTCATCTATATGCTCAGTGTGGTTGATACGTTTTAATACATCCAGCTGTGATCACGCCTGGTAAACCAGATGGTCTCAACATAATGTTGAGCGAGTAAAAAGGTATCTGCAACTTCCGGTTGAGAACATCTGTCGAGGAAAATTTACAAACATGTGCACGGTAAGTTGTCTTATCTCATTTTTCTAGATATTTCGAGACATGTTTTAAAAATCAAAGAATGCTATTCCCTTCCGATATGAAAATATAAACTTTTAAATTCCTGCTTTCTGCTGTGATAAACAGTTAAAATTGAAGGAGAAATCACTTTTCTCCTGAGCAGTAACGAATTCATTATGTGTATTTCGTCGTGCAATTTCAGCTATTTCCTTGCATAACAAAAGGGTTCCGTGACAATGACGTGGTCGGGTGATAGAATTTTATTGACAGGTTCGATCTTACTACAGGAATGGAAACGATAGAGGCTAATAACACAACACTGCCCGTAATTATGATAAGTTGAGACCTTCTGTCATAGGTTGAGGCCTTCTGGTACATGTTGAGGCCTTCAGTCAAAACTTCCAAGAAGTGAAGTACACCGTAATAGATGTATACATGTATGAGTACACTTATAAAGCGTTGAGATCATAAAAAAGCACAATGATCCTACAAATTAAATGTTAATGATTATTAGCCGAGATGTAACTGGGTTCTTTTCCCGGGTTTTCATTTTTTTTTTATCGAGTTGACAACTTGTATCAAATTTTACTCCTTTGACGAACTGTTTTAAAAATGTTTCACTCCCCTTACATTTATTGTCCCTTTCGTGTTCATCAACGGCGTGCCTTTATCAACGAATCAACTGATCAAGTCGCATGATATTGCCAATTGGTAAACTCATCTAATATTGTTATGTATTGCTGAAATGAGTTATGTACACTGGGTACTTTTCTATTCTCGTACACATAAATTTGGTCCAGATTTTGCACCCTAAATCGGCACATCCGCACCCAAAAAATCAAGGTACATGTAGTTAACGCATGAAAGCAGATCCAGAGTATACAATAAGCAACTGACAAACTTTAAAACGAACACATACTTGTTTTGCAATTGCAACTACCCAAACTCAAGCTAGAGCCACCACCTTCATGTGCAAGTGATAGGATAGCAGGTTTGTACATGTTATGAAACACTCGCTACGACTGCCCTAGAAGAACGTAGGGCGGAAAGACAAAAAGTCACAGTTGAAAAATTTGATGTTTTGAAATCGAGGGAGGACAAAAAGTGTTTACCCCTCATTTCTAAATATTGAAATTTCTAATTGTGACTTGATTTCAAAACATAAATATTTCCATAATTGCAAATATTGTATACATTTATGTATATATATAGGGAAATTAAATATGCTAAAAGCTTTTCTCAGTGACTTTGACAATACTATTAATTCAAATCTACTTGAAATTATTTTAAATCCGACTAACATCAAGCAGGTGAAATCTTTAGGCTCCTTCATTAAACAGTCATTGGAACTGAGGACAGGGGGCACTTGATTCCATTTGTTCTATTGTGTATTGAATTTGTTTATATGTAGTACATTGTATGTTTATGTATTGTTGACTATTCAATGTAGCCATTGACCCTAATTAGGGTGGAAATTGTGCTTATTAATAAAGATTAAAGATTATCTATTGTCCAACGTTTCCGCTTAAAAGCCTTCATTAAGGTCCAACACTTATCAAAATCACATTATGTCTATACAGTACAGGTAATGTTGTTAAATTGCTTAAAGTTTTGACTTTTGACTAAATGTAGGATTTGTTGAGGTGTAAAACAATATGGTAGTTTTGAGAGTATCAAAACAGTTGGTATTTTTCGGGATACAATTGATTTTCTGGGACGAGCCCAGGGGCGGATCCAGGATTTCAAATTAGGGGGGGGAGGCGCACTTAAACAAATTTCGCCGAGCGGAGGGAGGCGGGAAAATTTTTGGGATATTTCGTGTGAAAAATCACGATTTTACGCAAAAAAAATCATATTTTTTTCCAATTTTAGGATCCGCCCCTGGAGCCTATATACAGAAAAATTTAGGGA
>MJUT01001314.1:355342-369153 GCA_002080005.1 Gigantidas platifrons | reverse complement strand
CCCCCCACACACACACACTCTGTGGAAAATATGGTTGTCACTATCACCACTATCACCATCATTTGCCCATGTGTCATGCCAATCTTTATTTTTTATGGGAATAATATATAGTTTTTAAATTTCAGATCCGTCATGAACCGAATACAATTTGAGTGTTATTACTGTGGCCACAAATATACAACCAAAGGAAGTCTTAACGAACATATCAATATTAAACATCGACATAACACAAGGGATGTCAAATGTAATTACTGCAACCAAATTTTCACGAGAAAAACTTCAAGGACTCATCATGAAAGGACAGAACATTTGGTTGAAAAAAGGTATTCGTGTGACAATTGCACTGAAGCTTTTAAAATTAAATATACATAAAAGTTCACATCAAGAAAAAGCATGGTACATGTAATTTGAAACTAAAATGTCAAACTTGTGTGAAGACTTTTGTTTGGAAAACACCCTGGATGAACACAAACTGATATGTGGTAAAAACAGAGCCGAGAAATAATTCAAATGTACAAATTGCGACTCAGTTTATGTAAACAAAAGGAATTTGATTCGACATCAACAGTTTAAACACACTCCTCAGCAATCACATATATGCACAATATGCGAAAGGCAGTATCAATATGCCTCGACATTACAAAGACATATGCAGTGGAAGCATGCAGCTTAATTTGTGTGCCAATATCGATGTCTAGTCTATATGCCAGGTCAACATTTTAAACTTTAAAAGAAATATCTTTTATGTTTTTAATTTATATTTATATCAGGTAGATATAATCCAATGATACTCATTTTTATAAACTTTTTTAATGTTTTTTTTTTACAGTTACTGTTTTATTTCCACATGTCTCAGGAAAGACAATACATTGTTGGTTATATATACTATTGTTGGTTATGCTTGCATCTTGCCTGATGTGAACTGGATATACAACCTAACTGCTGGATAGAAAATCATCAGTAAGGCCGTCCTAAATTAATTCTACGTTTAACATCAAGGTAGGGTACCAAAACCTAGGAGGGAGGGAGGAAAAACAAAAATCAAACAACCTAAGAATACTTTCAGTATTTTTTTTAGTGCTCAATTGATAGCCTGAAGATGTGCAAAGCACAGTGTTTAGCATCAATAAAGATGATTTAGAACTGTAATTAATAGTTTTATTAATTAAACATGAGGAATTAACAGTCCATGGGTATGAAATGTAAGGTTTTTCTAATAACTTCATGAGATTTCAGTGTAAAATAACATTTCACGCAATGTGTGTTTGTTTTTTATTTTTGGCAAATTTTCAAAACCTACGCGCGCGGGTGATGTTAAACGTAGATTTTTTTTAGGATGGCCTAATACACATACAACATCCATGGTACAAAATGAAATCAGCAATTAGGGGTCAATTAGTACCAGACTTCAAAATTTATTGGGGGCCGCAGTGGCCGTGATCGTATGGTACTTCATGAAATCTTACCTTTATGATTACTAGCCTACCACCTCAAGGTGCTGGCACAGATCCAGAGGTGTGAGTTGGGGCTTTGGTTGGGCAGTCGCAAAATTATGTCTGATTTTCATGCCATATGTGATAAAGTTTGTCAGTTTCCTGTCACAGGTCGCAGTTTCCTCTGACAATAAAACTGACCGTCATGAAATTACCCATATGGTGTAGAAAGTGATGTTAAACCCCATCAACCAACCAACCAATCAAAATTAATTTTGAAAAAAGTTCTCACTCAGGTGTATATCATGAAAGGTTCAGTTAACATTCAAATCATAACCCTTTAATTATACTTTTAGTCTACAGGATAAACTGTTATTACAGATATTAGTTAAAGGTTACATGTACATAAGTACATCAAGTCCTTAATCACATGCAATATTGATTATTGATGAGTCATTTAATATGTCAAAGTGAATAATGAAAAAATGGTTTCCATAAATTTCCAAAACCATACAACTAGTCGGACTTTATTTAGCATGTATACCATGGATCTTACTCGTGAACTTATTTAAACCAACTCATCCTTCGGATTCGTTGGTCTAAATAAGTTAATTCGTAAGATCCATGGTATATATAATACTTTAATCCATGATCTCACAAGGATATTTATTGGATATTAGCTGGTTTTGAGTTCAAAGCTCAAGTCAGACTTATGTTGTAATCCTGGGACCAGATCAAATAGTTTTATAAAGTTTCAAGCTCAGACTCGTTGATGGACAAATACTTAACACGAATGATTTAGACCTACAAAACCATATCATGGAAAGTTAACACAAAACAATGCTAACGTGTAGAAGAGATTAACGATTAAAATTATCACATTCTTTGAAAATCGGAACGGATTAACATGCACAACTAGATTTTATATTCCGTCGTCGTAAAAGAATGACATTAAAACCAAAAACATCTGACTATTTTCGTTATTCCAAAATCATGCAACAATAGTTTAGGCCTAAAAATGTATACATGTATATATGCATAAAATTATTTCACAGCCTACGTGTTATACAATCTATATATGCAACTCGATTTCATCGCTTTGGAAGTTTTGACGGAAGGCCTCAACATGTACCAGAAGGCCTCAACCTATGACAGAAGGTCTCAACTTATCATAATTACGGGCAGTGTTGTGTTATTAGCCTCTATCGTTTCCATTCTTGTAGTAAGATCGAACCTGTCAATAAAATTCTATCACCCGACCACGTCATTGTCACGGAACCCTTTTGTTATGCAAGGAAATAGCGGAAATTGCACGACGAAATACACATAATGAATTCGTTGCTGCACAAGAGAAAAGTGATTTCTCCTTCAATTTTAACTGTTTATCACAACAGAAAGCAGGAAAGGTTTACATTTTCATATCGGAAGGGAATAGCATTCTCTGATTTTTAAAAGATGTCTCGAAATATCTAGAAATATGAGATAAGACAACTTAATGTGCACATGTTTGTAAATTTTCCTCGACAGATGTTCTCAACCGGAAGTTGCAGATACCTTTTTGCCCGCTCAACATTATGTTGAGACCATCTGGTTTACCAGGCGTGATGATATATGTATCATATAAATACGATGATAAACAAATAGATAGAGCCGACTATTTGTATCATACTCGTGTCTGAAGCAGAGAGGCAAACACAATGATAATCTTCCTGCAGGTGACACCAGGTGACGGTGCTAAAAGGATGATAGTCAACCCTTAATTTTGAGGTATGAGCCATTTATATCCTCCCTGTGTCTAAAGCAGAAAGGCAAGCACATATGTTGCCCTTCAGCAGAAGACACCAGGGGACGATGCTAAAAGGATGTTAGCTCATACCCAAATATTTAATTGTATGAATTGATTATCCTTCCCGTGTTTAAAAGCAAACAAGTTAGCGAATAATGTAGCTTGAATGCAGTAAACACCAGGGGACGGTGCCTCAAGGATATGTTAATTTACTCATACAGTTGATTTTGTGTTATAATTCAAAGACAAGATGTATCAACTTTTTAAGGAAGATGCTTCAAAATAAATTTACATAATGTTTTCAATAATTCAATATTTTCAGAGTTAAAAAGCCAAATCAGTTTGTTTTGACTGTTCAAATTTCTAAAGTTACTACATACAGTTGTAATTTCAAACAACATTGATTCTCGGTCTTCATCGTATTTTGAGCATTCAAATAAAAAATGTAATTCATCTTCAGTAACATTTGAAGACCATTTTGTGCATATTCTGTTGTGTCGGGGAACATCTTGATATCTACCCAATTCTATCTGTAACTAAGACAACAATACAGGTAGATTTGAATCTTATACATTGTACATTTGTTTATGGAAAAATGTAAATAATGTTAGAAAATATTCTCATCTAGGAGTTGTTTTAGCAACACGGATAGTTGCACCGAGGCTACTTCTACCTTCCATAGGAGACTATTTTAAATTCATGAAATGCTTTGAACACCATAAACCGAAAAGAAAAACTCTGAGCATTTTATCATAAAATAAAACCAAGTCTCTTATATGTTAGTGAAATATGGGGTATGTATTCAGCTGATAAACCAAACAAATTAAAATATTCATATTTTAGTAAACCATGTAATGATCGAACAGCTGAGAACCTTCATATTAAATTTTGCCGACCTAAGTACAGTTTTAGATGTCAATCGCAGCTCAACAATATTGCTGTTTCTGAGTTTGGAATTGCTTTTGAGTGTCATATAATATTTTATACATTTAACAAAAAACTATTTGAGGTGCAGGTCTTGTAGTAGAATCAGACGTTCTATATTCTGAAAACAAATAAAGCTGATTAAAGACCATATACTAGTATAAGAATGTGTGGTATTGAATTTTTTTTTCTCAAAAGCCACAAATCAATAAAAACGACAACACCATGATAAAAGGGACAGTTGAAAAAGACATGAACAAACACAAGTCACAGATACTGATCACAGAAATCTAAGCTAAAGAAACAACAGAAAGGTCAACAATTGAAGAGCCGGAGATGAACGATGGTTCTCCGGAAGGGATATCAGATACTTCATAAAGGCGACCACGAAATTAAAATTAGTCTACGTTTGTTGTATACAAGTTCATTTATATCAAGATTTATAACTAATTCTAAATCGTTAGAACTGGCCATTGAAATTATAACTATATATGAAATCAATGTCACTACCAACTCTCCATACTTTTATTGGTACATTTTGTACATTGTATATTCCATACTTTAGGTATGTTCCTTATTTTTATTGTTTCACTTGTTCTCCTCATGAATATTCATGAAATATTTGCCACTGGACGTGAAGCAACCAACAATCAATTAATCCATCAATCCCTACCACTCACGCCATAATGGCATTATAGTTGTGAGTTCCATTTTCACCCATAGGATGGCGAGATCAACTCGATATATAACCTTATGTGATGACCGTTTATCAGTGAGTTGCGACGGATCGACAGTTATTTTAATTTCTTCGGATACTCTAGTTCCGTCACGAAAAATATGAATATAGTATTACAGACAACTTCAATAACAGCTTTTAGTTCTATAGATAAAAAATAAAATTCCTCCAAAAATACATAGGAAACGCGGGAAAGGTACATGATCATTCGATCATGCAAATGATTTTTGTGAGTACATTGTCACGAGACTAATTGTTACTACACATATAAAAACAAAGACACATTACAATGTTATCTATGAACGAAAGCCGGTCAGTGATCGGAACAGCGAATTTAAACAGAATAAATCAAATAATGTCAAGGCTCTAAAAATATATATAAAAATAATTGTATTTGTAAATACGTCGTTTTCTTCAATGTTATGTGAATAATTTCTCAAAGATGACTCTGAAAATAAGGTAATATTTCAATGTTAAACCATTTGTGATCATTTATCATTTCTACAATTACCGAACATTTATGATATTATAATGCAAGTCAAATTAATACAATAATTGTGGCTATATGATTAATGATTATGATATATTTGTCTTCAACTTAAAGGTCAAATGACCACTTGACTAACTGAACACCAGAGGTAAATCGTTCTGATGTCGGGGGCGTTGGAGCCGGGTGTATAAGAGAGACACTTATCCCCCACACACAGACACATTTTGAAAAGTGTATGTGTGTGGGGGGGGGGGGGGTTAACTTTGATTTGTATTTGTACCCCACTGTTTTGGCATTAATTAAGAACAAATTTAATTTTAAGCTTGGAGGCAAAACATATTCCGTCGACATAGAGGTACAACAGTCGCTATGAAGCCAAGTGAAAGCTTATCTCCCCACCTTCCGCTCTCCCTTGAAGCTTGTCTTCACACTTTCAGTTCCACTTCTGAAGCTTGCACCTTCCCGCACCCGGTCCACTAAAGCTTGCCCCCGGATTCCGGTCCACTCCTACCCCTCTGGATAAAGAGTTATCAATGTTGCTTATAGATATTATTTTGTGTTTATTTTCTGTTAAAGTAAGATGTAAATTGAATTAAATATTCCACATACATTTCTGTTCCACTTACATTTGTGTACTTTTAGTTAAACATGCAAATATAGAGGGTAGTACCGTGTACACGGGACATAGTTTACGATTCACGCCCTCATGACTCGAAGTTCACATTTTCTTGACTTCTTTTCAAAACCATGGTTACATCACCAGAAAGTACCCCATTCTACTATTTACTATATTTGTTTCCAGTGGTATTAAAGTGAGATATGACTCGTGTTGGTTATATTTATGTTCCCTTATAATCTGAAAAGTGACTTTTGTCAGAGTGAATGAAGTGTTCGCTTTATAATTCATTGTGAAAACCTGTTAACTGGCATCCGTCACGTATCACATTGCACATAAACATGTTACTTATCTGAGCGGCCCACATGGCATTGCCCAATCCAACTCTGTGTGATTGATATTGGTGGAATTGTTTACCATCACTGTTTCAACTTTCTTTTCATAATATCTAGTTATAGTGGAATAATTGGTATATTAAAAAAAAACCTATATTAGAAAATATTCAGACTATAAATAAATTAACACTAGTTTACAAATTATCCAACCAACTCGTTCTACATGTAACATGCAATCTTTGGTAATACACAGGTAACTCAACATGGGGTCTGGGGCTTCAGCTGAAGGGGAAAATACATCAATAGACAAGAAAAGAGGAACACATGCAAAGGAGCCAGAAGAGGAAGAAGTAAGTAGGATAATATTTTCGCGAAGTTCCTCTTTAAAATATCCGATTACATTATTTCAATTTAATAGTCTGTTTACTTTATCTATCTTAAGAACGTGAACTAGCGTCGGTTTCTCGTTTTTGTTTTTTGTATTTTGTTTTTGTTTGTTGTTGTTGTTGTTGTTTTGTTTGTTTGTTTTTGTTTTGTTTTCTTCATTTTCAATATTTCAATTCAATATTCTCCACCCAGAAACCATTAATCATTATAACGGAATGGTCTATAGCCGCCACGGAAGATATAGAAGCTAAATTCTTCATCTAAAACCAGTGATAACCTACCCACAAAATTCCCTGTCGATGATCCAGTTTATATTTTAAGACATCTAGACCCTTTTGTATTAAGTACATGTTTTTTCGGGGGTAAATGCCGCATAGCAATAGATACGTAATAAAATGTAGAAAGACAATTTATATGAGTCTATACAGCCTACAAATCGTCTACAGAACGTTAGCACATTCTCATATACTTGGTTGTGGTTGATCCTATATCCAATGATATACCAATAAGAAACTGTTAATCAGCTGAACCACGCAGCCTCTGGTTATAACAGACGATAAGACCTAGTTTTGAGGAAATTTAATTAAAACTTTAGTAGACAGTAGACATTACAGTGAAGGATAATGGAGCTGCTTCTCTTCATTCTTTCCGTGTTGTGTGTATATGGGGCTGGACAAGAATGCAATGTTGATGTTGTAAAGGAAGAAATGTTTCTTCTGAGAGAGGAATTACTAGAAATATCACAGGATTTACAAGACATGAAGATCAAAGAAGAGGAAACGGGTATGTAAATTATTGTAAAGTTTAACCAGATACACACACATATATTATACAAACTAAATAATACGTCTTGTAATAACTTTTCAGTTTACTGATGAACTTCTTTTTGGTGGCCTTTTACAGCACTGGTTTACAATTCCTTCAGTTCATTTGAACGACTTTGTCTTTATTGTTTTTACGGTATATTGGGTTTTATATCGCCTTATAACCCTGTTAGTTTTATATCGCCTTATAACCCTGTTATTTTAATTTGGTTGACGTCGGACATGACTCTTTCCGTTCATTTCAGAAATACTGCTAAAGTTGACGTTAAACTCAAATCAATAAATCCCAATCAATCAATCAATCAATCACCAATCATTGTGTTAACATCGGTGTTATTACATGGTTCAATGTTTATTTATTTTACAAAGAAGCGAAAATAATCAAATGTTTGAGATTTTCTAAAACAATTTTTTGAGTTTTAAGCATTTAGTCTCTGTATTAAAAAAATATTTAATAATCAATCTATGACAAAGTTATCCTAATTTAAAAATCTGCTAACGGTAGACGAGATGCATAACTATTTAGTTATTACACATTTAAACAATTAAAATGAACAGAACAGAAGAAAAAAGTAAAGATGGCGATTTGGTCAATTACCTTACATTTGTTGTAATGTTTTTCAGACTGGTACATTATAGTGTAACGTTACTGTAATGTATACCATCTGACCTCAATCTCACGGTAACGTTAATGTAATGTAATGTAATGACCTCCTGACATGAATTTCACGGTATTCTTGTATAATACTTACAGATAAGACTCAATATTCTTTGTCTGGTATACTTTAACAAAGCTAATTATCTTTGAAGTTTAAAATCATGGATAAAATAATAGGATCACGTTAATTTCTTTAAATGTTCATAACTAATTGATATTAAATAGGTTAGAAGTATCAATTATGATGTTTTACCCCAAGAGTAATTATCTTTAACCGACATATTCTATCCTCCAAGCTAGTAATCAGTTAACTACACGCAATCATTAACCCTTCTATTGTACTGTCCATGTTTATGTTGTCATTCACTGACCCTGCTGTTGTACTGTCCATGTTTATGTTGTCATTCATTGACCCTGCTATTGTACTGTCCATGTTTATGTTGTCATTCATTTTTGTGATATATGTGGTCTTTTTGAGTGGAAGAGAATCTGTGCAGGTTTTTACTATCGTTTGTTTTTGTATTATCGTATTTGATCCAGTTATCAAGAGGGGAAGGTTGGGACCCCACTAATCAGTTTAACCATAAGACAGGACCTGGATTTCCCACGTCTAATGTCGTGGGCTTTTTTGTGTTCAGTCAGTTTAGGTGAGAGGTGATTGTTTGTTGATATTGTTGGGACTGCTTTAACTTTCTTTTCATAATTTTTTAATTAATTGTAGGTGAGAGGAGAGCAAAAAGAGAAGCAGCTTTATTAGTTGGTCAAGGAATGAGGGGGCCTCCTGGGCCTGGTGGTAAGCTAATTATTCTTTTGTATATATTACTATGCTTCATGTGAAAATACAATTTTCTTATTGGCTTAGACTAGAATATCATTCTAATCTAACACATGACACACGGCAAGACTATACACTGTTACCCTAACTCTTTTCAGTAAATATTACACTGTAAAAGGGAAGAAAATAACAGTAAAAAAGAAAACAAAACATATATCAACAAATCATAACATATAAAGGAAGAAAAAAACATTCAACTAGATAGATTAAATAACACATATATATGAGGGTGATACTATTAGTTACACTGTGTAACGAATTTATCCTGATTTTGCAACCAAACCTCATATCTAATGTTTTCCATATTAGGACAATGAATTTATCATGATTTTGAATCCATACAACCATGTATCTCATCTTTCAGTTTTCCATGGGATATGGAATTTGTCATGGTTTTGCCTCCATATTTCACCTCTGACTCCAGTTTTTTTTAATATTATGACAATAAATTTATCTTGCTTTTGTATCCATATCATCAAATTTAATTTAAGTCAACGGTGTAAGGGAGATAATTCGAATTGACTTAATAAAATCAATATTAAGTCAACGGTGTAAGGGAGATAATTCGAATTGACTTAATAAAATATTGCATTGCAATTTATTAGGACAATATCAACCAATCATATTGCGAGATTTAACCTAAAATCAGGATAAAGCAGATTATCGGAAAATATATTTATTTGTGGGAAAAGCGAATCTTTGCTCAATACTTTATTTGTAATTTTGTAAGTTGCAATTTAGTATTCATAAATCTATCAGTGAAACCAATAAAATGATAAAAGAAAATAACCCCCAAAAAATGTGAAATGGATTCATAAATTAGTAACATAATAGTCTATTGTGGATTTAGTTTGTTACACAAAGTTGCATCTATTCTTCAACCATGAATGTCAGCATATGTTCGGATTACTTACGGGGTATGTACGTCTTCACACGTACTATTTAGTTTGTCGCTATCGGCATACATGTTTACAATATAAATTCATGTATTTTACTTCCTAGATGATAATATGAAGTACAAGAACATTTTTATGTTATAGGCCGCCCCGGAGCAGCGGGATCTGAAGGAAGCCCTGGACCTCATGGCCCACAAGGACATAGGGGAACACAAGGTGATAAGGGCCGTAGAGGACATCCTGGTGAAACGGGACAAAAAGGCCTTGTAGGAGGACAAGGTCCACCAGGACACACAGGAATACCAGGATGGACGGGCTATAAAGGCCCAAAAGGTCCGGAAGGTCTAACCGGTCCTAAAGGAAATATAGGATATAAAGGTTTATCAGGACCGAAAGGCAAATGTGGTCGTGCTACGGTTAAGGGTCAGAAAGGTCGTCGAGGTCTAAATGGAAATGACGGTCATATTGGAGCCACCGGAGAACATGGCAGAAAGGGAGACAAGGGAATGCCAGGACCGATAGGAAAACAAGGAGATCCTGGTCTCAGAGGAATGCCTGGGTTTTGGGGGTTTATTGGACATAAGGGAGAACCTGGGTTACCAGGACAACAAGGACCTAGAGGCACTAAAGGGGAATTGGGATCAATGGGAGAAGCTGGGGCCCCGGGACCACAGGGTGCTATCTTTATATGAACATAAACAGTCATTGGTGGTCGGTTTAACTTTTATTGCAATCTTAATTATTTACATTTTTCACTATTATAATTAATTGTACATTTGTAATTCATAACTATGATCAAATCAGTCTTTTATATTTGTCATTGTGTTTTGTATAAATAAAAGCTGAAATTAATCATATTAGAATCTGTAATAATTCTAAACCTACAAAACAATAACAGTTTGCTGTCTTCTTTATTGAATAATTATACTATGGTATTGTGTAGATACAACTCATTTGATTTTAATAACTCAAAACGTATTGTAAATGCATAGATGATTACTTGAGAACGATTGCCATGCATATATTTAATACTTCAAAATACAAACGTAGATATATCTAATGTTAATGCATTCGATACGTTCCTGGATTAACCTTCATCATGTAAGCTCATACGATACGTTCCTGGATTAACCTTCATCATGTAAGCTCATACGATACGTTCCTGGATTAACCTTCATCATGTAAGCTCAAAGTCCAAAGATTTGGAAAGCCAAATGAGTTAAGAAAAATCGCTGGGAGCTATAAAACCCAATGTCCTAAAGCTGGGAGCTATAAAACCCAATGTCCTAAACCTGGGAGCTATAAAACCCAATGTCCTAAACAGAATATCATAAAATAAACGATGGAAGAGAACCTTAGTTTTAATAACATTATATTATTTAGGAACTGTACATTTCAATAATATATCTAACCGAAACTGTCTGCACCGAAACACTGACTTTAAAATATACCAGTGACACATAATATATATATCTAACCGAAACTGTCTGCACCGAAACACTGACTTTAAAATATACCAGTGACACATAATATATATATCTAACCGAAACTGTCTGCACCGAAACACTGACTTCAAAATATACCAGTGACACATAATATATATATCTAACCGAAACTGTCTGCACCGAAACACTGACTTCAAAATATACCAGTGACACATAATATCAAAATGATCTTAAGTAAGGAAATATCGGGGAAAAACAAACTCTCACAACACCCGGAAGTGAGAACAGGTGCTTTGATATAATCAGTATTTATACAATAAAATAATATAAAATAAATTATTATTGGTATTTGTGGTCACGTTCAGCAATATCTCAGTTACATCGTCACTACTAAACCTTGTTGGAGAGGGACACTGCACCTAGAAATCCCGGACTTGGGAAGGTGTGACTGTCTGGAAGACATCACAATTGAGGCGAACCTATGACATTGTGGTAATGTTTTACATAATCAGTTGTCTCACAATCCTTATTCATTCGACTACCAACGCCTTTAGTAATATTTTAATGCAATAAATTAAGCAATAAGATCGGACACAATTTATTGCAATTTATATTAAGTCCTCTCCTTGTACAATACACATAATATATAATGACAGAAAAACATATACAACATAGTATTAGGAATAAGAGGTAAACGAAAGAGTCATGAATTAATGGGGGAAAACGAGAGAGAAAAAAAACTCAACAAAATACAATCTAAAGCTGCTGACTAGGGATAGCAAAATCTTTTTGTCTAGTTAAAAAAAGGGAACTTTCTCAAACATTTTTTAATTAGTTTGGTCAGTACATATCATTTCCAAACAACAGTGTTTCAATATTAATTTGGTTAGGGTTATGGTATTTCAGTTGTATCGTAGCGGTCAGTTTTACTGGTGAAGGGAACCGGAGTACCCGGAGAAAACCACCGACCTGCCGAATGTCGCTGACAAACTTTTTCACATAATGTTGTATCCAACTACCATATGATCACGACCACGAGATCACCATTTAAAGAACTGCATTGTAGGCTTAACCTTGTATGCAATATGTTAAATTGTCTATACCCTTCGCCATGATATACCGATGGTCTAAATAATTCCCCTTTTATGCTTTTATTTAAATTGTGAATTAGGTCGTAAATTTCTTACAGTTGGACTAAGATAATTTCAAATTCTGACAGTAGATGGTGTACAGGGTGTTCCCCTATAACATGAAGGGAAGTGACGAACACAACATATGGTTTTACACATGTAAATTTAATTGGACACCGCAAAACCTAATACAATGCATGTAACATACATATAAAGACGATACAAACCTATCATAAAGAGACGGATTGACTTATCGTTGTCAAGTGAACGTTATTGCAGCACTTAAATATGCATCTATGATGCAAACGGTTCCACGGTGTTGGACGTTATGATTACGACTGGCAAAGATATTAGATAGATACTGAATCAAGGGTCCCTAGTGGTTAATTTTAAGTTATCACTTCGAAAAATTTACGGTCGTCATCGTGACCTGATTGACCGTTAGGGAATGTCTGTTTCACAAATGATCACATATATATTTCATTTGTTGTATTTACAATCCTGTCCTTTGCTCATTCATGACTTGTCACCAGGTTTATAACAAGGGTAAAACAACTGATACCACTAGTGGAGCATCAACTGATTACCTTCTCAGAGCACATGACGTCACCCAGGTTTATAACAAAGGTAAAACAACTGATACCACTAGTGGAGCATCAACTGCTTACCTTCTCAGAGCACATGAGGTCACCCAGGTTTATAACAAAGGTAAAACAACTGATACCACTAGTGGAGCATCAACCGATTACCTTCTCAGAGCACATGAGGTCACCCAGGTTTATAACAAGGGTAAAACAACTGATACCACTAGTGGAGCATCAACTGATTACCTTCTCAGAGCACATGACGTCACCCAGGTTTATAACAAGGGTAAAACAACTGATACCACTAGTGGAGCATCAACTGATTACCTTCTCAGAGGTCACATGAGGTCACCCAGGTTTTTAATGGGGTTCGTGTTGCTTAATCTTTAATTGTCTATGTAGTGTTTTGTAGATCAGCGTTTGTCCTTTATCTTTTGACCATTGTATAGTATGTCGTTCTTCTAATTACGGCTTCTGTGTACCTGTTAGACATCCTCAATCTTTCCTACAGAGTTAACTTCTAATTACGGCTTCTGTGTACCTATTAGACATCCTCAATCTTTCCTACAGAGTTAACTTCTAATTACGGCTTCTGTGTACCTATTAGACATCCTCAATCTTTCCTACAGAGTTAACTTCTAATTACGGCTTCTGTGTACCTATTAGACATCCTCAATCTTTCCTACAGAGTTAACTTCCAATTACGGATTCTGTGTACCTGTTAGACATCCT
>MJUT01001314.1:332775-350429 GCA_002080005.1 Gigantidas platifrons | reverse complement strand
GTTATACTGTTTATTGATGCAGGTTTGTTAGTGATACTTTTTATTGAAGCAGGGATGTTTGTTATACTGTTTATTGATGCAGGTTTGTTAGTGATACTTTTTATTGAAGCAGAGATGCTTGTAATACTGATTATTCAAGTAGGGTTGTTAGTCAGACTGTTTATTCAAGTAGGATTGTTTATTATACTGATTACTCAAGTAGGGTTGTTAGTGAGAGTGTGTATTCAAGTAGGATTGTTTATTATACTGATTATTCAAGTAGGGTTGTTAGTCAGACTGTTTATTCAAGTAGGATTGTTTATTATACTGATTATTCAAGTAGGGTTGTTAGTCAGACTGTTTATTCAAGTAGGATTGTTTATTATACTGATTACTCAAATACACGTAGGTTTGTTCGTTTAATTCTTATTTTCTCATTTGTAGGAATTTGGTAAATACAACGTTAAATATCAAAATACTAGGTTACAATAATACATTTAGCGAAATCAAAAGATATTTTTCAATTCCGATATAGCTTTTTGCGAATAATGTTGTAGATGATATTCAATTTAATTTCAAAAGGAAAAACTAATATTAAATGACTCCTCCTGGTTGCAACATTACTTTAAAAATCTAGTAAGTCTATCAAATTACGTGTTTCATTACCTCGGCTGTTAGAGAAGTAAACCGACCATCTACCTATAGGGAATATTATCATTGCTGTTTTAGGTATGATGATGATGCACTGGTGCCTATTATATAATATAGTCCATGCACACCTTTTGATGACCTAGTACTTTTAATTGTTTCTATGTTTGGGCCCATAAAACTAGCTTAACCCCGTCACTTTTTATTGAAGTGCCTGTACCAAGCCAGAAAAATAAGCGGTCATGTTTTTTAAGGGTATCGATTCTGCTTCTGATTTTTCCATTTGATTTTGAACCTTCCCGACAGTGTAGTATTTTGTGTTTTTCATTTTGTTTGTTCTGTTTTAAGGCACCTCCACGATTACAGTTGTCCTTTGATGTTCTAGTCAGCTATTTGGTACAACCTTTCCGGCATGAAATACAGAGGCTGAGGGCAATATTTGTTTGGATGTGTACTCAAGAAGTAGACAGAATGTCATTTAAAGGATTTTCTGATAAAATGACAACAGAGGACCATGCTGTTACACCACTGGGATATTTCAAGTTAATAAAACAGAATAGAGCATCGTATGCCACATTTTTCGCACTTCTTTGCAGGTAAAATGAATGTTTTCTTAAGCAAATTTGTATTAAATGAATTGTGCCAAACTATCAAATGGTGCCTACCATATAACGTGACACATGGCAGAGGGGAAGGTACTAATCTTTGGTTAGGGATTATCAACTAGTATATGTTTGTAATGAGAGTAACACGACGGATGCCACTTGTGGAGCAAGAACTGTATACCTTTCTTGAGCATATGAGTTCACTCCCGGTTTGTGGTGGGGTTCGTGTTGCTCGATCTCTAGTCCTATACATGGTAGGGTATAAGTTCTAACTTTTAGTTTAATGTGATATTCTGTAAATATATGATGATAGTACTAATGTATATCAATCAAAGCTATCAACTAGTGTTGATACTGTCTAGTAACAACATTTGAATCTTTAAAAAGATTGTGTTTTTCTTTTCCGATTTTTTGAAATAAAGTAGATTATCACCTTTGACATTTGGTTTGATATTGTGAACTGTTGCATGGCAGGGGAAATGTGCTGACCTTTGGTTTGCTGTCATTAACAGGTTAATCTCTACATTTGCTATGCATGTCCCAAGCCAGAACCTGAAGCTCCAATGAAATATGTCATGGTCTTTTTTTGTGTTCGATGTTCGAGATGAGAGATGATTTTTGGCTTGTTGATATTGGTAAACTTATTGGGCATCACTATTTAAACTTTTCTTTCGTAATTAAATACAGATGAATATGTAAATATAATGTAATTGGTAATTTAAAATGAAATTTTAGATTATGTATTATCTTTTTTAAATAGGAAAGCTGGTATCAAATGTGTCGTAATAAAGGGTGTATCAAAAAGTATGGGATACAGTGTTGGTGATAAGGATTTATCTAAACTAAGAAGTAAATGGAATGCAGTATACATCAAGGACAGCTGGAGATTAATACATCCTCTTTGGGCATGTAAATCTGTCATAGGCAAGTCAGACTTTAATTTAATACTATTGTTTTTACGACAGTGCATAACTATATTTCACAAAGTAAACGATTTTTATAAATTCATAAAACTCAGATACATCATGTGTTTTTCTATCTAGAGTGCAACTTACAATTTCCTTTTCTTTTTTTTTCTCCTTCTTCCTTTAACTTTCTGTTATTTAAACAATGTTAAATTAATTGAGTATGTTTTAATGACTATTTGCAATTTATCATGTGTTTTTTAGGAAACGGATTAATATAAGCGTTACGCTTGTCTCTGAATCCTATGTTATATTGTATTGTGGAAAAAAATGTAATATGTAATTCATCAATAAAATATGTTTAAATCAATTCATGGACAGGATTTAGCGAAGGAAATGAGGAAGCGGTGGAAGGATGGACAGTTCAGAAAATGAATGATTTCTTCTTTCTGACAGATCCAATGGACTTCATACATTTCTGCTTTCCAGATGATCCAGGCTGGCAGCTACTTGCAAACGAATTCAACGAACAGCGTTTCGTTCAGCTGCCATTTGTACAAGAAGCCTACTTCCGGATGGGATTAAGGCTGATATCTCAACATTCGTGCATGTTGAAAGCACAAAACGGACAAGTCGAGATAGTGTTCCGGATGCCAGAAGATCAAAAATTTCAAATGAACTTCGATCTTTTCTACAGCAAGAAGCAAGGTACAAATATCGAAGGTGACAAATATCATCTTGATCGTTGTGTTATAATGAGTCACGATGGCAAACTATATTCATTCCTAATCAGATTTCCACATGTTGGCACATTCAAATTCTCAGTGTTTGGTGGATCACTGAAGCATACAGTTGTTCCATGGTTGGCTGATTTCCAAATTAAAAGCGAAAAGCCGAGACTTAACACACAACCGATACCAGTTGCTCCGTGGATTGGATTTGGTGTAACTTATGCTCTAGACAATAGTGGTTTGGTAAACCCTACGCAACTTTCTGGTGTCTTATACATGAAAGTATTTCATGACACCGTTCTGTCCTTTGATGTGACACGACCCGTTCAAATAGAGGTGAAACTCAAACACAATACTCTTAGACTGAGAGAACTGGAACATAGGATTACCTGCAAGAAATCGCCATCACGGTTTGATATCTCTGTAAAGATACCACAGTCTGGAGACTATGTTATTCGTATATTTATCAGAGACAAAGGTTCAAGACGAAAATACAGAAATTGTATCAATTATCTTATAACAACAGATGAACCAATTTACAAGACAAGAAAAGGATACGAGGTACAGTATAATTAATTACCAAATCACTGAAGCGAATCAACATTAGCTAATTATGTGCTATTTGTGGTTTTTAATATAAGTTTGATATCAACTAATAACAAAGTTCAATTATTAAGAAGAGTTTGAAGATGCCAAATTGCAATCAGAATCCGTAAATCGAAGAAGGACAGACATCACAATGGACAGGAGGACAAATAATTATCTACAAAATATTACACATAAAACTAAATACACACAAAAATGTATTGAGCAATACGAACCTCACTAAAAACCGAGGGTAAAACTAAGATGTTCCGGAAGGGCTAACAATTCCAGCTTCACATGTGATACTCGCCATGTTACTGTTAAACGACACGAACATCATTTGTCAATAGTCAACTTCACTTTCATCAGTATCAATATTCCAGTATCACCAGCGTATAGAGTTTACATTTCACATATCATACGTTATTCTGGAGATTGTGTTTAGTACAACGATTTTCTGGTCAGAGCTCAGATGCTAACGCAAAAGCTACCCAAACGTCATCGGAACAAAATTATACGGTCGTCATCACAATCTAGTTGACCGTTACGAAATATCCATATCTCAAATGATAATGGATCTTTTACTTTTTACGTATATACTTTCTTTCCTCTATCACTGTCAAGACTTTTACCAAACTTGACTGTATATATGAGTAACACAGTGGGTGTCTTATAAGAAGCAGGAACTACTTACCCTTCGCGAGTATCTGAGTTCACTTCCCCTTTTTGTTTGGTGGAGTCCGTGTTGCTCATCAGTTTTAACTTTTTGTGTTGCCCTATTGTGTGTCTTTGCGCTGTGGGTTCCGTGCTGTGGTGTCCGTAGTGCTTTCCACATACAAAACAATGTTCAGTTCGTCTTTTGATTTAGTTAGAGTTTCGAGAAAAAGTGTCAAAATAGCCCATGGTAGTTAACCTTGAGAAAATTATATGGGCAATATGATGTGGTATTTTTTGGTGAAGACAGCAGGACTCTACTACTCCAGTTTTCTGATTAACGGAATCACATTTAGTTGGAGATATTGACCCATAAGAGTCGCCGAACTGTTTCGAACAAAACATAAAAAAGTTTTTAATCGAGTTGCGCCAATACGTTTTATTGTACGTTTAGTGTTTGTGTAGTTATTTCGATAACAAAGGTTTCGGTTTTCGGGGAGATAACACCTTAACAAATAAGTGTTCGATACACTTGGATGAAATTGAATACTATTGAGATTTCGAAAAGTTGCGGAAATGATACTAATGATAAATCAGAAGAAATCCAATTAAGTCTTTCTCTTGCAGTAAAGATTGAAATTATATATTCTATGACTTTACATTTGCGAGCTTTATTTGTCACAATTCTAAAGCTAAAGTCAATATACGAGAAAAAAAGTGTTTAATTTGTCTTAAATATGTAGATTATGTTTCCAGGATGCTGCAGAGAGAAATCTCAGAAATATTGTCAAAGATGCCACTAGTCAAAGAAATATACATGTGCTGAAAAATACCATAGCCAAGTTTAAGCAGGCAGGGCTTGCTGACAAAGGAGAATATTCTAAAGCTAGTGTTAGGCTAGAACTGCTAGAAGTAAAGCAAGGTACTATGTTTATCTTACATGTTGATTTTGTCATTTGAATTCCAATGCACATATATTCTACACATATCAAGTAATTCTGCTACATTAGGTAACGAGACAACAAACTGCCATTCATCACAATAACTGCCAGCTTTCCGTGTAAATTATGTCTCATTAGTATAAATTTATAAATGAATTTTATAAAATGTACTTCTAAATTTTGCTTCTTTGACATGAACTGCTAAAAATAATTTGAAGATACCAAAGGGGTAATCAGAATCTGTATATCGAAGAAGAACAGGCAACACAATGACAAAAAGATACCAAAGGGGTAATCAGAATCTGTATATCGAGGAAGAACAGGCAACACAATGACCAAAAGATACCAAAGGGGTAATCAGAATCTGTATATCGAGGAAGAACAGGCAACACAATGACCAAAAGATACCAAAGGGGTAATCAGAAACTGTATATCGAAGAAGAACAGGCAACACAATGACCAAAAGATACCTAAGGGGTAATCAGAAACTGTATATCGAAGAAGAACAGGCAACACAATGACCAAAAGATACCAAAGGGGTAATCAGAAACTGTATATCGAAGAAGAACAGGCAACACAATGACCAAAAGATACCTAAGGGGTAATCAGAATCTGTATATCGAAGAAGAACAGGCAACACAATGACCAAAAGGACAAACAACGATCTACAAACATACACATAAAACAAAAGATCGAGCAACACGAACCCCTCTAAAAACCGGGGGTGAACTCAGGTGCACCGGAAGAAAGACACTCTAAGATATAGAGAAGAGTTTGAAGATACAAAAGATCGAGCAACACGAACCCCACTAAAAACCGGGGGTGAACTCAGTCGTGTTAATCTAGTTAAAAAGCCGATAATAAATCGCGAATGAGGAAAGGACCGGGAAGTGTTGTTAGAGGAAATTGAAGGGGTAATCAAGAATGGACAAAATACACACAACACAGAAAACTACAAAGAATAGCAACACGGAGATCACAAAACAACTAGGAGTGAATCCGAATGTTCGCGAAGTCATTTAAGCAAAAGTTATATTCTGCTACTCTTTCTCGTAAACCCTTTCAAATGTTTTACTTCTTGGGCTTTGGAAAACTAGCTAACATAATTTTTTTAATCAACTTACTTCTTGTTAGCAGAAAAAATCAATAGGGACAAGTAAGGGATAATTGAGTAAAGAACATTTTAACGCACTCGTGACAGGTTCTATGCCTTGTACACAAGTCTGTACATTATAAGACACTGCACCAGTTATGCACGGTATGCAAAGTAGTAAGATACCAAAGAGGTAATCAGAAACCGTAAATCGAAGAAGGACAGACAGCACCATGATCAAAAGAAAAATATAATATAGGTGATTAAGATAGTTAATAAAAAAAACGTGGAAATATTGAACCTTACCGTGTGTCCAATAATTTTTGAAAGAATTTGTAGTATTTTGTCATAAAATCAGAAGAACTAAATTTTACTTTGCTCTAATTTACCAAAAACTCACTAGACAAAACAATTGTAAAAATATCATATATTAAACAAATTTAGATGGAACATATCAAGGTGGGTTTTTTTTGCACGATATTTTTCAGTCAGTGAATGTATTCGATATTTTTGGTGGTAATTTGGTTAAGACTTGTAAATTACGGTTATTATCTACGATGATGTAGAACATCTTGTAAATTCCTATTGCAAAATGAATTGTTTTTCTTAAAACCAGTTTCAGAGGTAAGTTGGTCACAGAGTTCATAAACATACGTTTCTGTCTTTAGGTTTATTTGACGGGATAAATGCTAGGAATAAGTCATTATTAGTGAAGTCAATCCAAAATGCTAAAGATGGCGGATACAGTGAAACTCTAGCGAAACTTATTAAGAAAGCAGAAGAAACTTTAGAGGAAATCAACAAACTAGGTTTACACCCCATACCTGACCTGAACAAGAAAATCATCTCCGAGCTGGTATCTTATAAAGTTCCTCATCAGATTGTCTTTGATATGTGCTTTGCTACCTTTTTATTGATGAGTGAAAAGGAAGAAATAATCAGAGTAAGTTGACATGAATTAGTCATATGGTGAAATCACGTGACCCTTCTGACGTAATCATATAAAGAAATCACATGATCTTTTTGAATTAGTCATGTAATAAGATAATGTGGTCATTTTAAAGGAATCATATATGGAAATTATGCGATCCTCTAGAAGTAGCCATGTGATGAGATCTTGTGATTAAGGTCAAATACAAATTAGTGAGGACAAAACAAAAGAAATGAAAATCTTGACAAAACAATGATAGAAATGCGATATATTCTTGTCATGTGTAAAATAAATAATTCAACATAGACACGCGGACAATATTTAGGTGAAAGCTTCTGACTACTACAACGACACCAATGACCTAAGCAAAAATGAATTATATAAATCCAAAGATGTTAGTAGTTTTTCCCGAGGGAATCTTATAAAATGGCTGTTTACAGCATTTAGCTAGTCAGTGAAAAAATACTAACGATTTAATATATCACTAGCCTCTTTGAGATAGTAGATCGTCAAAAATGGATTTTGAATCTTAACAATTGATTATATTTGTCGTGACGTTTAAATACAACACCACCATATATTGCAATATTGCTCTAACAGGATAGTCAAAAGCAGCTAAAGTCATCTATGTAAAAATTCTGCCATTATGACATAGCTTTTGTTTACCTCATAATACATATATAGCATATAATAAAATATGTAAATTCAGAACAAGTGGTATTGGTACTCATAATCATAATACAATATTAATTTTTATGTCAGAACTGGGACAATATGAAGGTGCTAATGAAGAAGACAGGACGAGATAACATGATGAACCGTTTCAAGAACTTCAGACTTGACGAAGTTCCTACTAGAGAGATAAGTGTTGCACAGAAGTTGGTGGTTGATTATGATGAAGATCAGATCAGAAAGATAAGTGTGGGAGCTACATCGTTGTTTAACTGGGTGAGTATTACACTGACATATGATGGGTGTATTTTAATGCTGATGGAGTTCATATCAGAAAAATAACCATAGGAGTTACATCTGTGTTTACATGGGTAGGTATCACAAATAGGCTAGATTTGTTTTTTTTTTAAAGACGATAAGGTTCATATTGGAAAAATAAGTACAGGAGCTACATATTTGTTTAACTGGGAAAGTACTACAAATATGGCAGATGTCTTTCAATGGAGATATAGATCACACCAGAAAGAGCAATGGGTAAGTATTTGATCAAATTATCAGCACTAGATTGATATGTAAGTACTTGGGCCTAATGTTTGTAACGTGTCAGTTTGTAAGCATGTTAGCTAAATTATTAGTACTAGATAAATAAACGTTTGAGAAAAGCGAAGGAGCCATCAAGAAAGGACAATCCAAAGACATTTGCAACGCTAAAATAAGACACAAAAAAAAACAACAATAAACATAACACAGAAAACTAAAAAGAAGAGCAACAAGGACTCTACCAGAAAAACGTGAGTGAGGTCAGGTGCTTGCAAAGAGTTCCTACTTCTTATAAGACAACCGTCATACCATTTTACTCATATAGTGAAGACGTGTTGGACACTTCTACACGCAAACAAACACAAATCAGTCAGTAAGTACATGGTTACATTACAAACTCCAGATCAATGGGAAAATACTTGATTGATGAATTTATTGATTGATTGTTGTTTTACCTTCATACCTGAATATTTCATATTTATGAAGTCATCATAAGAAATGTTATATTTTTGTTGTTACAGCTCATCGAAATTCTCCAGCTGAAGAACCATGGAACTTACACAGGAAGGAGCAACAATTCATACTAAGGACATACATTAGTTTCATTGCTATTGGATATTACAATAGGACATTGCTATATCATCAAGGAATGTTACATTCTTATCTGTTGAAGACGTTCTCTTGACATTCATATTTTAAATTTCTGTATGTCTCTGGACTGTTCATTCTTGATTACCGCTTCGGTTTTCTAGTAATATTTAATTAGCGGATAATGACTCCTTTTCACATTATATTTCAATGTTTGACAATTACTTTCTGAAGTTTGGTTGTTTATTACCATTCGTAATGTTGTTCATATCGGGTAGAACCATAGGTGATCCCAAAAAGTAAGCCAATTCATAGTTCACAGTTAAGCTGTTGTAAGATTTCGCAGAGTAAACATATGTTCTTTTTACAAATATAGAATGATATTGACCTGTTTTCTATCTGGGAAAACCAAAACACAATTGTGTACAAAATTTCTTAATGCCTTAAAATAGTGCGTTCGCATCAGCCTTTACTGTAGTCTACTGAGTTCATGTTGCTCATTCTTTAGTATTCGGTGCAGTTTTATTTATAGATCATTGTGTGTTCTTTTGTGCTTTTTCTTTCTGTAGTTGTCTGTCGTTCATTGATTTACAGCTTCCTTGGTATCTTCAAACATTTCTTGGCATAGATTGGCATAGAATAAATTAGGTAAGCAAGCTTGCTCTCGCTGTTTACCAGATCAAAAAACAGATCAATGCGACCGATCTATAGCAAACGGTCAGACATGTTTATGACGTCGGCAAATGTTAAAAATAATTGTAAAACAATTTGTCATAATTGTTTCCTATTCATTAAGATATTTTGTATAACGAGGGGTGATCGTTGACGTATGGCCATATTCCTAGCACATGTTACAAGGATCCGCATCCGTTACTCACTTCAAGAGTTATGGTTTCCAGACGTCTATGGAAACCCTGTGTTTCATTGGAAAGTTAGTTGTAATTGTGCGGGCTTTCATCCTACAATAAGCTTAAGCCTGGTAGTCATGATGTAATTGAGGGAACACGCCGAGAGTGATGGGCGATTATACCTTGTATATAAGCAAAACTTTGCAATATATCCTTTCAATGTCAAATTTTGCCGACAGTTTGGTCCAAATTGTTTTGTATTTTAGGTGATTATTTGTTGATTAACGTCCAGTGGCAAATATTCTATACATTTTCAGGACTTTTTTTAGTGGCTACAACACGACTATTCTTTTAAGAAATCTACAAATGATGTTTTTATTCTTGAACGGAAGGTAGCCCTCTCCGAATACATTACCCCCCAATAATCCACGGGCAGGATATAAAGTATAACATGATAACTCCTTTATCGATAGGTCACCAAACCCAAGCATCATTTAAGAGGTACCTTGCAATTGAGATACTGTTTTTTTTAGCATATTGTACATTTATGTACATATGACACAAGTTATTTCAGGTCATTTTTTGTTTTAATAATAATATTGTTTGTATTGTCAAACCGAGTAAAGATTTATATAAGCGAAAAGTGAATTCCAAGATAATTCTGAACAAATATATAAATACCTCAACATTAGAATTACAGATTAATTTAAATATCGCTGTATAAAAGATCAGTGTCTTCTATATTCTGACTACTAAAGACCTCTATAGTAATAACAACGTAGACATCTGATGTAGTGTGTACGGCAAGTTTCTGGGGGTAACCTTCACAAGGTACTCGTAAAGTTACAAGATTGAAAAAACATATACTTTCCAGTTTGAATTAAACATCATTTTCCTGAACTTTACATTAGATCGTGATTGGCGGACTAGTATCTTTCTGGTCAACATTGCACGTGTGTTAATCTTTGTTTTTTGTCTTTTCAACTCGCATTTCGTAATTTTATGCTATTTTATGTATATGAATTATGTAGGTAATACTGCATTAAATGTTTATGTTCAAATTGGGCCTTTAATTATGTATATACATGTATTGTAAATTACGTAGACAAGAACACACTTTTGTTTTCTTTTTGCCATTTTATTGGACTTCTTAGATTTACAGCTTCTGTTAACGTCTTTGGAATCTTCAATCTTTGTTATTTGTATGTATTTACGTATACTGGTGTCCAAAACTATTTCCATTTCAGATGATGTTTGTGTCGTTTAACAGAAACACGACGGGTGTAATTAGTGGAGCAGGAACTGCTAACCATTCCGGAGCACCTGAGTTCAGCCCCCCCCATTTTAGTGAAGTTCGTGTTGCATGATCTTTAGTTTTCTGTGTACTGTTTTGTTGATCGTTGTTTGACCTTTTGACCTTTTGGCCATTTTCTTTTTGTCATTGTGTTATCTGTCCGTCTTAGATTTATGGATTCTGATTACCCTTTTGGTATCTTTGAACACTTCTTGACACCACAATTGGTGTTGGAATAACTAGATTATTTTTAATATTATATAGATTACAATCTCTTTTGCAATGGTCTTGAATCTGTTTTGAAATGTCGTTTTATTTGTGATACATATATACTATTTCCTCTGGTACCTCCAATGGTATTTTTAGTAATTGTGCGGGCCTTCATCCCACAATAAGCTTAAGCCTGGTAGTCATGATGTAATTGAGAGAACTTGCTGAGAGTGACGGGCGACCATCAATAAAATCATACCTTGTATATAAGCAAAACTTTGAAATAGAACCTTTCATTGTCAAATTTTGCCGACAGTTTGGTCCAAATTGTTTTGGTTTTAGGTGATTATTTGTTGATTAACGTCCAGTGGCAAATATTCTATACATTTTCAGGACTTTGTTTAGTGGCTACAACACGACTACTCTTTTAAGAAATCTGCAAATGATGTTTTTATTCTTGAACGGAAGGTAGCCCTCTCCGAATACGTTACCCCCAATAATCCACGGGCAGGATATAAAGTATAACATGACAACTCCTTTATCGATAGGTCACCAAACCCAAGCATCACTTAAGGGGTACCTTGCAATTGAGATACTGTTTCTTTTTAATACCGGTATACTATTGTACATTTTTGTATATATGACAAAAGTTATTTCAAGTTAATTTTTGTTTTAATTATGATATTGTTTGTGTTCTCAAACCGAGGAATGATTTATATAAGCGAGATACGAATTCCAAGATAATTCTTAACAGATGTATGAATACCTGAACATTAGAATTACAGATTAATTTACATGTAGGTGTATAAAAGGTTATGTTATCAGTGTCATTTATATTCTGACTACTAAAGACCTCTGTAGTAATAACAACGTAGACATCTGATGTAGTGTGTTCGGTGCCTTCCTGGAGTAACCTTCACCATGTACTCTGTAGTAATAACAACGTAGACATCTGATGTAGTGTGTTCGGTGCCTTCCTGGAGTAACCTTCACCATGTACTCATAAAGTTAAACGACTGGAAAACCAAATACTTTCCAGTTTGAATTAAACATCATTTTCCTGAACTTTACATTAGCTCTTCATTGGCGGACTAGTTTCTTTCTGGTCAACATTGCACTTGTGTTTATTTTCCAAATGAACCTTTAATTATGAAAATTATTGTAAATTACGTAGACATGAATACACTGTTTTTTCTTTTTGCTATGTTATTGTCATTCTTAAATTTACAGTTTCTGATGACGTCTTTGTCATCTTCAAACTTTGTTATATGTATTTATTTACGCATACTGGCGTCCAACACGATGTCCATTTCAGATTATATTCGTTGAACAGTAACACGACGAGTGCCACTAGTAGAGCAGGAACCATTCCGGAGCACCTGAATTAATACCCGTTGTTGCTCAATCTTTAGTTTTCTGTATACCGCAATAGGTGTTTAAATCATTTTTTTTAAATATGATATAGATTACAATTCCTTTTTAGAGGTCTTGGATCTTTTATGAAATGTCGTTTTATTTGTGATAAGTAGGTAATTTATACATTATTTCCACTGATCCCTCTGAAAGATATTTTCAGTATCAAAGAACTGATTCTGAAAAGTTGATGTAACTGTTTCAATGGCTAAGAGTTTATTACGTAAAAACGTCATTGTATAATTTTATCTTTTTAATGCATTATTCTTATCTATAACGACAGTACTTCTTCACTGGGAGTTAGTCCACTGTCAATTTTATATTTAATAGAATTATATTTTATTTAATAAAAACGTAGAAATTATGTTCTTTTTAATACTAAATGTCTAAATAATCTAGAATAAACACCTGATTGTCTTATGGTATAATAATTATTCCTACTACTTGGCACTGTGATGGAATTGAATTGTACATTTCAGAGCTGTACAAATTCTGTAATAACCCTGAAATAAAACAAAAACATTTTTTTTTTATAATAATGTCATACTTCCTGAACAAGAGTATGACAAACTAATTTTTAGGGGATGCTTTTATTCAATAATTTTTGTCGCCAAATTTAATAGAAAATGAAAAAGTGACCTGAAATAGGCAAACAATTAATAATCTGACCCCGCAAACAATTAATAATCTGACCCGGCAAACAATTAATAATCTGTATTATTATATTAATTATTCATTATCAAGCATTTAAATATATAACAGATCGGCAATAAAATAATGAATGTACCAATTCATGAATTCAACTTCCGCTCTCGTCAACTTCCATATTATCTCGGCCTATTCCATCCTTTTATAGTTTTACTAGCATTTAGATTTATTTTTACAATTCATTTGTACTGTTTGGTGTCGATGCATTATTTGTTATATAAGTTGGTCTTAAGATTATATTGCTACATGCTAAACTAGCAAATAATGTTCAGGAAGTCTAATGATTGGTTTTGGCAATTGCGTCGTTTTATAATAAAAACGTAGATATCAAATTTAGTGCACACGGCGTGTTTCTTGAATAATCTTCAAGTACACTCAAAGCCAAATATTTGAAAGCCGAATTATTTAAAAGTTTTTGGGAACAAGAAGACCAGGGGGTATATACAAGACAGCTAATATCGGCTAAGGTCACCTATGGCTGAGGTTTTATGATATATATTGTAATTTCAGCGTTGTTGGTTCATTGTATTTGATTCAAGTGTTGTGTTAAGGTGTGTAGTGTGTAAACATTTAAAACAAAAACTAAAAAGTATATTTACCCCTTTCCTGAATTTAGATGATGTACGTCCTGAACTTCTTTTGGAATTCAACACCCGTCTTTTAAATTTATTTGACATTGACCGTTTTCCTGTTGAACCAGACGTGCCTCCTTTTCTCTTTCTATTTACAGATTTCACTTTAGCGGATAAGTGACGAAGCGGAAGAAAATATATTTTAGCAGGTTTTAAAGAGAACCGTTTCAAAATTTCCAGTAACGCTGAATATATATTTGTAGGGATACGTTGAGCCATGATTGACCCAATATATTTTACATTAACTTTTCTATTTAACTTTCTACCATTTCTGTTTATAGAACGGTTTGAGCTTCTGTTCCTTCCAGTTGTAACTTTTAAGATAGTTTCAGTATTTTGTGCTTTGTTCCTATTTGGGTTTATAGCATTTACAAAGTGAGGATTGTTGTTCGTGAAGCTCGATATAAATGTAGATAAATCAATACCTACTTTTAACCCTCGCTCAAACGAAGTAATTATCTGAGTGTTTGTCGTTTGTTTCTCATTTTTTATATCAGCTCTGTTTAAATGTATATTTTGTTTCTTTGGTATTGCAGAGGCTAACATTTTTTGGATAGACTCTATTTTTGTTCTTGAGCCTCTGTTGTTTCCTTGTAAATTACCGGAAGTTGATTTATATCGGTAGGGATATTCCTGTAAGTAATCAGATAAATAAATGGGTGCACTTCCGAAGTGGCTGTCACTTTGTAATCCGGAAACTGCATCTGACAACATAATAGATGTTGATACTCCTTTTGGAACCGTATGATATTCGTAATCGGTGCTTCCAGACGCATCAAATTTAACAGATGATTTTAAAATATCTCCACCTATAGATTGATGACCGTCGTTTAATATACTCCAAGTAATAATCGGACCTCGGTCGTTAGACATATTCTGATCCTTTGTCTGATTTGCATCTGCAGCTGTTTGTCCATTAATACTCTTCTGACCCCTACCAGTTGTCAAAACATTACCTTTTGTTTCGCTTCTGCCAACCGACTTACTTCCCACGATTTGTTCGCCTCCAGATAAATTTCCTCCCTGTGTCTTACTCCCACCTGTTGTCTGATCTGCAACACCTTTTTGACCTCCACTATTTGTTTGACTACTAATACTAAAACTGGTCTGATAATCGTTATTGGTGCTGTCATATTGAGGTTGATTATTTGAAAGCAAAATATAATTTTCATTCTTTAAAGAAGGTCTTCCTCCATTGATCATAGACAGAATATAATCCCTGTAATCATTAGAGATTTCAGTTTTGCCTTGTTGAATGCTTGAAGCTTCGTTTCTGTTAATATCTTTAGTGGATAATTTGCCAGTTATTTGTCCAGTTGCTGGATCAGTTATATCTATAAACGATTCACTAGAGGGGTTATTCAGCATTCGTAATATTTCTTCCATTGTTTGATCTGGGATGTGACTTGATGTCGGAGGGACGTTGTTTAATGGTTGATTATTTTTGACCACCGGTACAAGAGATCTCTCTGTTATGACTAAATCTAGCATACCGGTCTTCGGATTTTTTTCGATAGCATAAGTGAAATCACTTCCTGGCCTATTGCCACCATTTACCCTGTTAGAACTTCCTAGAAATGGACTTCTGATTGGGTAGTGGAAAGGATTTTGTCCTTGGCCTGTGATTTTGGTTGTACTGGTCCCTGTTCCAGACATAGGTGGTTTTCGCATTTGTCCTTTTGAAGGTTTTTGAAGGGCTCCATTTTGTACGCTGACAGCATTATTCATAGATAATCTCTGGCATCTGACATGACTGGTAACCACCGCAAATACAACATACTGGAACACAACCCTATATAAATACAAGGTCACAGTAATTAAGTTTTAGTTTATGCAATCACTAGGAATTAGGCTCTTCATTAATTACCTTTAAGAAATAAAATCCTTATGAATATTACAAAGTATATCAGCTCCAATGTTTACCTTCGTTCTTGATTTGTTGTAAATTTGTTCTTGTTATGAATATAACCCAGAAGCGTGCATTAAATTATATATCTACATTTGTATTTTATAACTGAAGTACTGCTCATTTGTCGTTTATAAGAAAATAAACCCAATTTCACCGAACTATTATATATAGTAGTTGTATGTATTACTTTGGCATGTTATTCTGACAAACAATGGACTTCCTTGGCGACAACATGTGATTAAGAAATCCTTTTGTTCTTATTATGTGGATTGAACTAGTCTATTTAAAACAAACATAATTTTGTTTTTCATTCTCTTATTTCTCTTTTTAGTCAACTTTGCATTAAGGTAATTTCCTCATTCATGACTTATCACCGGGTTTATAACTAGAGTAACACGACGGGTGTCACTAGTGGATCAGGAACTGCTTACCCTTCCGGAGCATCTGAAATCACCCCCGATTTTTAGTTAGGTTCGTGTTGCTTGATCTTTAGTTGTATGTGTAGTGTTTTGTAGATCGTTGTTTGTCCTTGTGTCCGTTTTCTTTCGGCCAATGTGTTGTCTGTCCTTCTTCGATTTACGGATTCTGATTACCCCTTTGGTATCTTCAAACTCGTCTTGTTTAAATGGTAACATAGAAATCAATTTAAAGAAGAAATTTGTACTGCACTTTTGTATTTTATATAATTTTAATTAAACTGATTTTTGCACATTCAAAATAGTGACGAACAATGTTGCATGCATTGCTCTCTTCATTCATCAGTCCAATATGTATTATCATTATCTTTCAATGAAGAGAGACGATCCCCTCCCCTAAATTAAAATACCGTCCCGACCTAATATCTAATTTATGGATTAGTAATGCTTGTCTGCCAGTCATCTATACATTTTTGAGTTACCTCTCTTTTTCAAAAGAAGTCAGTGTAATTTTAATGTTAAATGTTAAATATTCATCAAAATATCAGAATATGTATCAGACAGATATAGACTGGTGAAACCCGAGACATCAGTGATGTTAGACTGGTGATCTGTCAACGAGTTTAGCAACCAAAAAACTTCCTTATGAAATGACATTCATTGTAAAACAAACAAGGTCGATGTCCACTGATGAAGAAAAGATATACATTGATGTCAAAAGAACTACAAACATCGCAAGAAACACATCGTGCGCACTGAATTTGATATCTACCTATCTATAATTATCACTGGGTCGATACCTCTGCTGGTGGGTCATTCCTCCCCGAGGGTATCCCCCACCCAGTAGTCGGTGCTTCGACACTGACATGGTTTATTAGATATATTTATTACTGTAACTTACAGTTCTTAAATAATGTAAGTATAAAATGTATTAATAAATCTAAGGTTCTCCTCCCTCAGACATATGTATCCTGTTTATGTCCTCCTCCCTCAGACATATGTATCCTGTTTATGTCCTCCTCCCTCAGACATATGTATCCTGTTTATGTCCTCCTCCCTCAGACATATGTATCCTGTTTATGTCCTCCTCCCTCAGACATGTGTATCCTGTTTAGACCCTTTGGTTTTATTGCTCACAAAACTTTAAATTATTTGTCTTTCCAATATTTTGATTTTGAGCGTATTCTGATGAAGGTTATTGCAGAAACGTGTCGTGTGCACTAAATTAGATATGTACGTTTATATATGTAGTATAAATCAGGAAACAAAATATATAACTCTGGTCAGTTATCAGTCCAGACATTTAGTATAAATCAGGTGAAAGGAAACAAAATATATAACTCTGGTCAGTT
>MJUT01001314.1:298826-315722 GCA_002080005.1 Gigantidas platifrons | reverse complement strand
ATACATCTTTATATCACAACACACAGTTTAACATACACCTGTATATCACAACACACAGTTTAACATACACCTTTATATTACAACACACAGCTTAACATACACCTGTATATCACACCACACAGTTTAGTATACACCTTTATATCACAACACACAGTTTAATATACACCTTTATATCACAACACACAGTTTAACATACACCTTTATATCACAAAACACGGCTTAACATACACCTGTATATCACAACACATAGTTTAACATACACCTTTATATCACACATCACAGTTTAACATACACCTTTATATCACAAAACACAGTTTAACATACACCTTTATATCACAAAACACAGCTTAACATACACCTGTATATCACAACACATAGTTTAACATATACATTTATATCACAACACATAGTTTAACATATACCTTTATATCACAACACACAGCTTAACATACACCTTTATATCACAACACACAGTTTAACACACACCTTTATATCACAAAACACAGCTTAACATACACCTTTATTTCACAACACACAGTTTAACATACACCTTTATATCACAAAACACAGCTTAACATACACCTTTATATCACAACACATAGTTTAACATACACCTTTCTATCACACATCACAGTTTAACATACACCTTTATATCACAATACATTGGAACCCTCAACTGCAACTATTTCCCAATCAAAACTAAAAGACCGACCAACGTAGATACAAATGCCTTGTCTTAAGAAGGGACAAATCTTATTAAAAATAACACTCTGATTCTACCAAAAAGTTCTCAGAAACTGTTATCATCAATATTCTCGAGTTTGATTGACAACATATTTGCTATGTTTTATGGACGTGTTTTTCAACAGACAGTCGGCATTCATGTGGTTACCAACAGTGCTCCCCTACTCACCGACTTAATCCTTTATTCGGAGACAGACTTAATACAGGGACTTCTCTAGAAAAATGAAAAGAAGCTAGCCCGACAGCTCAATTTCATGTTTCGCTACATAGATCATATCATTTCACTAAATAATTCCGATTTTGGTGATCACATTTATTCCATTGAGCTTGAAATAACGGATACCACAAATACAGCTAGGTCCACTTCATACTTTGGCCTACACCTCGAAATTGACAGTGATGACAGGTTAAGAACAAAACATTACGACAAAAGAGATGATTTTTAGTGGGGCTCGTGTTGTTCATTCTTTAGTTTTCTGTGTAATGTTTTGTATTTTTGTCCTTTTTCCTTTGGCCATTGTATTTTCTGTCCTTCAATTTACGGTTTCTGAATACCTCTTTGGTATCTTTAAACTTTTCATAGACCTTAAGATCACAATGTACAGGGTAACATATTGAATTATTAAAACACACAATGTCATATGATTCTTGATACATTTGTATATCTTAATACCAACAATGACAATTATCTAATTATAATATAATAATACCATGTAATTAAACTTCATATGTAATAAAACGAAATATAAAATTATAAATTCTCATTGATATTCTCGACAATTTGACAGGACTTTACAATTCTGATTCAGATAAATATGGTTGATAATGTACAATTTATTAGATCTTATTCCAAAAAAATATATTTATAATAAAATTCCATAACAGATTTATTTACTTAATTCATTCGATGATGCATTTAAATATTTATAAAATTGATAGAGCGCAGAAATATCAATAATAAATCAAAAGTAACATTGGTAGTAGTTGAGAGTTATCAACAAAAGAAAGTGGTACATTTAATGATTCTATGTAGATATATGCAATGGTATGAAATACCTGAATTCACTTTTACAATTTTTTAATCGTTATTGAACATTTGTATAAAAACATAATTATACTATTCTAGTTAAATGAAAATTAAATAGTTCCACGAAATGGATAAATACGCGTACCATATATGTCCAATATACAATTGTGCGTGAATTTTATTCTTAATGACTTCTATGAATAGAACTATTCTTAAATCTCTATAATTCCTCTATTATTCTGTGCGCTACCAAACAGTTCCATGTTATTATCACTTTGAATTAGTTAAAAGCTTAATTTTCTGTTTCCTTCCTTCCCGTGGCGGTTAATGGATGTTTTTATGCCTTTACAATTGCTGGTCCTTAAAAATAGGAATGTTTCTAAATCGATTTCAGAATTGATTTATCATAATTCTATAGACACAATAAATACCTTTCTTTAATCATCTTCATCTGAATACAGCATTAGACCTGAAATAAAACTTACCTTTATGGTAAAATATAGATATCATTCAATGGCATTCAATAATCTGACATTTAACGAAACAAGCGAACAATTGGTATTGTAACACGAATGCATTATTTTCCTTTGATCTTTTTATGGTTTATATACCAGAATGGAAGCAACAGCTAAGAACTATGAAATAATACACGTAGATACGAGATATAACACACTATAAATCTGAGCTGTAGTTTTATTATTCTCAGAGAGCCGTGTAATAATCAACGACCTAGATGTGATGGCTTCATGTTACAAATCATTTATACCACGGTTTTCTGAGTTAGACGATTTTAAACAATATCACGAGTCGTGTTCGATTGTTTAACCATTTTGCTAGAAAAACAATGGTATAAATATTACCTTATTCATGGATTCTGATCTGTGTTTCGTTACAAGGAGGTATTTAAGATTCAAATATCTCTTGATACATTATGTATGAGGTTCATACTGATTTACTATGACCTGGAGAAAACAATATGTCTATTATACAGTACAATGACATTATACAATCTTAACTTTGTCCTTTATTAAGTTTCCATGATATTTAAAGTTGGCAGAAATACGATGTTATTCCAAGTATTTAAAAAGTTTATTTTGATTAAAAGTAAATACGGCTGCTAGTACCGTGTATATATAAGGTCTTATATTTTACATTAACGCACAATTATAATACATCCATTTATAAGGACTGTTAAGTACCTATGGTAGAGTTGATTTAACATATAGTCAAATTATATTTTTATTTCTACTTACTAAGACATTTGATATCAACAACCCCACCCTACCCCACCAAGAGTATATAAACCGGACCATATATTTTAAATTTCCTTGTGTTACGGGTTTTGACTAACTAATTTGAACCTTCATTCCGTAAGTTACAGCTGTAGTTATTGATTGGTTGCATGGCGTTTAACGCCACTTTCAACAATATTTCAGTTATAATTTATACAGTGTGATAAAAGTAATAATAATAATAATAAGGATTGTGTTAACTAAAACTGATGTACATAACAAGTTATACTTTATTGCTAGCAAGTAGTCAATATAGTGTATCACCAAGTTGGTATGTTTAGCCATATTATGGCAAGATCAAGTTACTGTTGAGGGTGAAGTCTGATTTGAGATTTGTTCTAGATCGGGCTGTTGAATTTGTATAGTGATATAGCGCTCATACAACAGTCCATTCGGACAAATTATCCTAACTCAGAGACAAACATCTTTTTCACATACTCCTTAAATGCTGTCTTATAACATATGTCGTGTCCTAAATACCAAAGTAATATCAAGTATAATAGAATCATGGGGACATATTTAATAGAAAATTTATTTGATAATATAATTTCTTGCTGAAATCACAATATATATTATTAGTAAGGTTATTCGTGCCAGTAGTCTATCAAACTGCTTATTTTTCTCACCAACGGAATTCTTCAAAGCTGTCTTCTATTTTTATATACACCAATTGTTATTAAAACAAGAGCTATATAGACGTGAATTGAGAAACGTGTTTGTTTCTTTTGACATCTTATGTGTTCGATGCTTTGATTTATTCAAGTAGTCACGATAGTTTACATAATAGTTACCAATGCATTAGGAAATTACAATGTTTTGTGTTCGATGCTTTGCTATTTTCAAACAGTCATGATAACATCTATAACAATTATTTACACATAAGGAAATGACTATATTTAGTGTTCGATGCTTTGAATTTTTTCAATCAGTCACGAAAACTTATATAACAATTGGCTATACACTAGAAAATGACAATTTTTATTGATCGATGCTTTAATTTTTCAAGCAGTTATGATAACTTCCATAACAATTCGTTACACACAAGGAAATAACAATGTTCTGCAGTTGTTTGTGATAATTATGACGAGATCAATAATAAATTACAAACCCTGATAATTACAAAATGTGCTGTATAATTTAGCGTTCTGTGAACTTGCAACCATTGTGTGTAGCGTGATATATTGTTTGATAAAAACAATACACTACCAGGAGTTATTAGTTTTGTCACGTCAACAACTCGCCATTTTATAGATTGATTAGATTGATTTAAAATTGCATTCCTTCTTTTCTTTTTCATTGTATGATTTGTAAATATAATTTATTTTTATAATTACAAATGTACATGTCACTATATCGACACCTTTTAACATGAAAGGGTACTCCATATGTATTACTATTGTGGTATTGTTACCAAATACACTCTGTCTAGAATAAGAAACATCGATGACGGTTCAAAGTGCAAACCATTGTGATATAGGTATAATAATATAGAACACTTTTATTAGAATAATATACCTTGATGGCGGTTCTAAGTGCATACCCTCGTGGTTTGTCTACCAAAGACACTTTGGTTCGAAATTAGAAACATTTATGACTGTTCTAAGAGCATATCACCGTGGTAGGTCTATCAAACAAGCTTAGTTTGAAAGTAAAAACATTGCTGACTGTTCTATAAGAGCATGCCATTGTAATAGGTCTACTAAAGACACTTTGTTTTGAATTAGACACATAGATAGTGATGACTGTTCTAAGTGTTCTAGCGTACCATTGTAGTAGGTCTTCAAAACACTTTACTAAGAAATAGACACATGGATAACACTGTATTAGCATGTATGAAACATGAAATGCCAAAAAGCTATGGTGTAAAACAACAGAACAAGGGCATGTCACGACCATTATTGTATAATAAACAATTGCACAAACAATACATTAGGTAAAACGCGTCACTAGGGTATAGGCTAGGACTATTCTGCCTCACAACGGAACGCTAACGACCACCCATGACAAGTTTGGTGCTCAATAAGGGCTGCTATATATTATCTGTTCGAAGGGTTGTACCCTGTGTAGCTGATAAACTCAAGTCTTAATTCTATAATTTGGGTAACGTCAATGTCAGATATATTTAATAAAGTTTGTTAAATGACCTTTCAATTGTCTAAAGGTTTCTCATAGAACTTTGACATTCAGTCATCTAGTGTTAAAATATGACATGTATCCATTGGAGATTTGTCGTTTAGTCCAACAAGACTTTCACTGCATACTATCTTACTATAACTGGAGTACATGTGTACTTGTAACTAAACGTGTCTTATGCTTTACATAATCGGAGATGTTACAATTGTGTTCCGATATAAGTGGTAACTTTGCTGTAATTTGTTTCCAGACAAATGGAATATTCTATAAGTAATCGTTTAATATTCAAAACGGAGTGTTGTAATTACTCGTGTTTGACAAACCTCTAAAAACCATGATATTTAACTAAGAAGCATTAGAGATGAAGACAAATAAGTGACCACGTCATGAGAGTACTCAACAGAACTTAAACTTAAATATTTAATGAAATCTAATATTATAGTGCTTTTTATATTGTAAATATTGTTCTTAAACATTTATTTGCACATTCAGACTGCTATAGCAATACCAGCGAACCACATTGGTGCGAATCGATAGTTTGTTTTAGTGAGAGGGCAAAAATGGAAGATAAAATTTATTTGATAAAACCAACCGCTTTAACAATAACATGATTAGTTACAGTAAAGAAAGTTTGAAAAGCAATGGTCAACAATTCCACTAATATAAACAAAACGAACAACCACCTCAAACCATTGAACACAATCAGGTATTAAACTTCGAAACAGTATGTGAACAAACAGTCGTGTTTATTTGCCTAAACATTTACATATGACCTGTCACTAATATGGGTATAGGTAAAATGTAGGTAACTTAATTAAATTGACACTAAGATAGCTTGTGATATGGACGCTAAAATGTGCATGTGATTTGTGGCTAGAATAACTGTAGGAAGAAGAGTTTGAAGATACCAAAGGGGTAATCAGAAACCGTCTATCGAAGATGAACAGACAACACAATGGCCAAAAGATACCAAAGGGGTAATCAGAAACCGTCTATCGAAGATGAACAGACAACACAATGGCCAACAGATACCAAAGGGGTAATCAGAAACCGTCTATCGAAGATGAACAGACAACACAATGGCCAAAAGATACCAAAGGGGTAATCAGAAACCGTCTATCGAAGATGAACAGACAACACAATGGCCAAAAGAAAAAGTACCAAAGGATCTACAAAACATACAAATAAAGCTGAAGATCGAGTAACACGAACCCCACTAAAAACCGGGGGTGAACTCAGGTTCTGCGGAAGGGTAAGCAGTAGTATAGCCCAGGAATACAATTGTCTTATCTCTATATACATTATACACATACACATATACTTGCATAAAATCATAGTTATCAAGGGATATGATGTAATAGAACACGATATAAAAGTTCACGGAAGGAATAAAGTAATGGTGTGGTACTTTTATTGTTGTTATTGGTTTGATTCGTATTCATGGTGTTTATAATATGACAAATTCTGTTTTGCCTTCGCCTCGTGATATACTAACCCCTATAAAATACAGACGAGTAGAGACGGTAATAAAAACATATCATAGGTAATTTTAGAAATACAAGTCTTAAAATAAAAATTGAAATGACATTAAAAATCATAAACATCATATAATATTACTTTTAATTTTATATAACTTGTTAGTTGTACGTATACTTGAAGATTTGTTAATATAATATACAGCTGTGTAACTCTTACAATCATTTATAGCTGATCACGTACCACATAAATGGTGTCATTATGTTAACAAGTATTTTTATGGCTTAAATGTAAACCAATTTTAAAAATAACTATCATACTATTTCTACTTGAGAAACACTTGAGCATTTTATGATAACACGAAATTGACGTAGGGAGTGTGAAGTATTACGCAATTTTCTGGTTTTTTAATAGGGGTTATATTTTTTCACGGACCGGCTATTTGTTTCTCGACATAGAATTTGAACGTGTCTGAAATAAAAAATGTTATATCGATTTAATTTCAATAAAACTCCCATTTAACAATTGTTATGTAAATACCATTAAAAATAAATGTAAAAAGTATACATGGATGACTCGGTTAATTAGCCCAGATAAAGTAGGAGCTTGTGCTAACCTGTCTTGTTTATACCTTTATATTGTATTAAGTTGTCAAAATCTCTATCAAATTTTATAGGCCAGATTTAATACAGCCAGTATTAAATTTCAAAAAGTGAAAAGAAAATACAATAAATTTCTTGTCTGTGCTAGTTTGATGTTAAATTACAATTTTTACGCCTATTAATCAAGAAAATCGATTCGAAGTACAACAAGGTGTTGTCGTCTATTAAATTGAAATAGTAACAAAAAAATGAAACAAAAAAATAGATTTAAACCATTGTAGTGTTTTGTTGACTTAATATTATCTGCTTCCTGTTCAGGCCCTGATGATCTATATTCAAGGGCTTAATATCTTTCAAATATTTCATTCTCCAAAGAAAAATCATCGTTACAGTAATATTCGCGACAGGTAACAATAACAATCAAACTTGACAATTTGAATACCTGATAGATAAAAACAATCTGTGCCTTCCCGAGAACCCCCTCCCTATTTCGGCTCTCCTGTTTAGGTACTTAGGCTTACTTGCTCCCAAAGACCTTTAGATTATTTCCCTTCACAAATTCGAGGACAAATTACTGACAGAGGATGAAGGTATTGTAGAGGACAACTTACTGATGGATTGGTGGAATCATTAAGCACGAATCACTGATAGAGGTTGTAGAATTCGTAGAGTGTGAATTACTGATAGGGGGCGAAAGAATCAAAGAAGACGACTTAGTACCAAGAGGCTGAATAAATTATAGGACGAATTACTGACAGGGTTGACGAAACATAGAGGACGAATTACTGACAGATGGTAGAGGAATAAAAGAGGACGAATTACTGACAGGGTTGACGAATCATAGGGGACAAATTACTGACAGGGTTGACGAATCATAGAGGACGAATTACTGACAGGGTTGACGAATCATAGAGGATGAATTACTGACAGGGTTGACGACTCATAGAGGACGAATTACTGTCAGATGGTAGAGGAATCAAAGAGGACGAATTATTGACAGGGTTGACGAATTACTGACAGATGGTAGAGGAATCAGAGGACGAATTACTGACTGGGTTGACGAATCATAGAGGACGAATTACTGACAGGGTTGACGAATCAAACAGGACGAATTATTGACAGGATTACGAATCTTAGTTGACGAATCATAGAGTACGAATTACTAACAGGGTTGACGAATAACTGACATATGGTAGAGGAATCAAAGGGGACGAATTACTGACAGGGTTGACGAATCATAGAGAACGAATTACTGACAGGTTTAAATAATCATAGTTTTAGATGACATATTACTTACAGATGGTAGAGGAATCAAATGGGGTTTAAGATATATTATCTTTAATTTTGTTGAAAGAAAAATGTCTTGCACTAAAATGTATTTACACAAATAATTATTGAAAACATGTCTTCTTGACGTTGGCGGCTTTCATAATATAAGAATACGTCGACTCTAAAATAAACAAACACAATAATTATTTATAAACTTTACATTTCACTTGGAAAAACAAACTACTTTCGCCAATAGCCAAAAGGCAGCATATTCGATACAAAAATCAAAACATACATGGAGGTTAAAGTTTGGTTAGAATGGTTAAGATTGAAGACAAACAAACATGTGTTTGGACTCGTGTTGCAAAGCTATATTAAATCTGGGGCTGTCAATAAACGTGATTTGTCGAGAAAATCTTATATCAAAATATCACATAATATTGATCTACATAAATAATCATGATTGGGAAAACCTATTAAGCGAAGGGAGCGGTAAAATAATGTCTTTGAGTTATGTTGAAATTATCTTTAATGTAAATGAACGAAATTGTCTTACGAAAAACGATGTCATTACAATTTTCATAAAAATGAAAGTCATACAAAAGATTGCCTTTATATGACGTCAGTAAGTGATTACATTGACTTGATAAAAGTAAGAGCTGCTCAGCACGTCCACATGTGGCTAATACGACGGGCCGGTCCTTTCAATGAGAGGGTGTCGGGTTATAATATAGAAATTAGACTGTAGACCACAGCGTCACGCTCCTTGAAGAGTAGATGTATTATAGCCTCTACAAAAATCTAACGTTTCGTCCCTACTCACCTCTCCAAATCTGTTCAGTGGCTATCATTTTCCCATTTCTTCCTCAATTTCGTAAAAATAAAAAAAGCATTGCTGAACTTGTTCTCCTGCATATGCATGACATATTCTTCACTGGACGTCAAGTGATCAACAATCAATTAATTAATGTGAAGTATATCGGCAGAGGACGGAGTCCGAGGTCGATATTCAACTGTTTGTCAAGATATTACACATATCATCCATATATCAGTGTTTTAACGTTATGACATTATGAATACAACAGTCAGTTATAGCATTCATTAATATTCAATAATAGATCATTTCATTTTACAATAATTCAACCATTGTGTATGAAATTAAATATTAGGCGAAAATAGAGATATTTCAAATGATGTACTTTACCGAGCACCAATCAATGAAACATTTTAACAGCTTAATTAATTTCTAACTTCAGCAAAATCAAACAAAGCTGATGAAAATAGATAAATATTTTATTATAAGTAAAGCTCTATGTCAGTAAAATCATCGATATTTTTTTTTGTCTATTATAATTAGGCCAGAGTTTAATTAGTAATAGCACCATCGACCTTTATATGGTGCTATAATAACGATAAAAAATCTCAGTGTAAGCGACAGCGCATCTATTTTATTTAATATTGAATAAATTTTTTGTTGTATTATACTGTATATTGAATAACTTAGTTTTCACCTTTTTTGTTCGATTCTGTTGGCTTTCAACTAATTTTGCTGAGCTTAATAATTCATTTCGGTTGGAAATCCTTTTTTTATGAAGATAAAATGATACACAAATAAATCTATAATAAATCTTGTTGTCAACAATTTTGGCACAGACCCGTTTAATATAGTCAAGTTTAAAATGCATTTCTTATGCATGTTAATAATATCAAAAAGACATGACAGTAACGAGAAAATTCAATCAACGTATGAAACAGATTTATTACTTAAAGGTTGCTCACAATTTTAACGGTAAATTAGAGTCTTATAGAAATAATGATAGATAAAAACCAATATGAAAATGGCTTTTTAAGGGGTTAACTAAATTATAGATTTCTCGGTGTGTGAATTGTCATACTTATTTTCATGACATTCCAACACTATCCCAATTGAAGCAGAAGGAAAACACGATTATGAACTCCTGCTAAGATTTTGACTTTAATGTTTTCCCGTCCTTCCAGACCAGTGATGATAACACAAGAGTCAGCCATTTTCTCACGCTACAGTTACTAACGTTAATATACCTTCTTTTTAATGCTCGTATAAGAATTTTTAATAGTAATGATATCATTAACAACCCTTGATCAGAATCATTATTTATTCTTTGACATATGTTAGGCTGTCAATTTACCATTCATATAAGCCTCATACACATAAACTTTATATTTTAAGACACTGTATTAATATTGTGTTTTTCCTGCAGAAAAAATTACTTTAATCCATCTACGTTTAAATAAAAAATTAAATAAGAACATTATACAATTATCCCATGATTGTCCAATCAGATATGTTCTCTCAACAGGAAGTGAACTGATTTACAAATAGTCTCACAAAACTCAACAGATAAAAACATGTTAAAAGGATACCAGAAAAAAAATATATTACCGCATATAACCCAAAAAAAAATATATCCAGTCAACGCAGTTTGACCTCTCAAATAGAACAAGTGCAGGATAAAAGACGATGTTTGAAACAATCGTCACAATGATAGTCTTTACTTAGGAGTACAATATTTGTAGCCATCATCTAAATACCCCCTTTTAGGAGGACAACTTATTTGAAGCCATCATCTAAATACCTCCTTTTAGGAGGACAGTATTTGAAGCCATCATCTAAATACCCCCTTTTAGGAGGACAGTATATCAGACCTTATTAATACATGTTGTCTAGATACCGTTTTCTCATTATATTTCTAGCTTATTTTAGGACATTTTCATTGTCTTATAAAACTTGATAACGTTATATTATCGACTTTAGACAGAAAAGAACCTTGATGGCCAAGGAATATTGAGGAAACGACTTCAGAAAAGAATTCAGAATATTTATTATCAACACCTAAAGATATTAAAACAGAGGTTTCTTTTATTCAGGTCTCAGGAAAGAGAGACATGTAATCCTATTATACAATATATTTCTTTTATGGTCTTTTTGTTTGTCTGTATTTGTAATACTTCAATCCAATCGAATTTTGGCTTAGCAAATAAAAAAAAATATTACATAAAAAAATGAATATGAATAGATAAATAGAATTTTTATTGTATTTGTTAGTGTTGAACACGGTTGATTCTTTTTAAATGCCAACTAATCCTGAATGTATTACATATAGTGTCAACTTTGACTTACTAGAGAATCCCACTGTTTTGTTGGATCATTAAGTAGGATTTATTCAGGTAGGGAAGTCGATAACCATTCATATACCCTATGACTTTATCATTACAGACACTGATTTTTAACAAATATTTCATTATCGCCCTATTGGAAGCCTTACATTGTGATGTCACTCAAAGAGGAATCGATATCTATCCTCTTAAATAGAGAAATTCGTTACCAATAGTGCATTTGAAGTGTGAGTTTTAGAAGGTTATCTAACGTACTTTGTTTTACAATTGATGACCAACAAGATTTTCTTGTCGCTTGGATATCTTATCAGTCAGTATACGACTTGGTAAAAAAGGAAATGCTAAAAATTGTTATATGACTTGGTGATAAAAGGAAATGTTAGAATTTGTTTATCTGTCTATACGGGTAAGACTGTTTATATTGTTTATATTTAGATAGTTTTGGTAATGTTACACCGTGCTAAATTGATGGTTGTGTCGTTATTCTTGATGTCTTGTCTGGCTCTATGTAAATGCATGTTACTTTAAAGTAAAGGTAAAGATATAACGCTCTCGCGTGTAATTTCATGCCAATATTAGTAGCTACAATTTAATAGTTATTTATATTTAAAAAAAAGCTCGAAGATATGAAAAGCGGCAATCAGAAACCGTGAATCGAAAAATGACAGACAATACAATGACTAAAGCGGCAATCAGAAACCGTGAATCGAAAAATGACAGACAATACAATGACTAAAGGAAAATGAACAAGAAGAGATACAATGGTCCACAAAACAATTGCACAGAACACTAACGACTGAGCAACACAACCCCAGCTAAAAATCGATACTCCGATACTGGCACCCGTCGTGTTAAGTATTAAACGACACGGTCATCATCTGATATGGGAATCCTGATGGAAACCAAAAAACATAAATAAAACATGAACCCCCCTAACAACACAAAAAGGAGAAAAAATAAAAATCGTTTAAAATTCAGCGGAAATCGTAGCGAACATCACAAGACGGAACTGAAAACGTAAAGATATGTAACTGGACAAGTGAGAAACACGAACCCCACTCAAATGATATTACGTCCATGTTTTTGGGGTTTTTTTTATATATATTTCAGTTGTATACAATTATTTATATTTTTTTAGGTACTCGTTATACATTATGTATTAGCTAACATAGGTATTGTTCCTTGAGAATTTTGATTTTGATTCATCGTATTTGTTTTGTACATGTAGCTGATGTACTAGACATATAGATGAAATAAGCAACAGTGCCGAACATCTTCCCATGTACAACAACGATATTATGTCTAATGAGTTTGGTTAATTCAAATTTTATAAATTTTACTATTTGTATCAAATACTACCAAAACACAAGTAATGTGATTAGTACTGTCAAGATTCGTTGTTCTATCTTGGATATGGAAATAGTCACTTCTGATAAATATGTATACAAACAAAAAGATGAATGTATCCATAGGAAACTTCCAACTAAAGGAAACGGGGGCATAAAGAACGGAAAAGTCAAAAATAAAATGCCTTTTATTGTCACTGATCTTGTGCATCAATGTCAAATAATTTGTTTATGATGAATATAAGTTATTAAACGGAAACCCTAACGAGGGATGTACGGACATTGATAAAATTTTATAATTATTTTTTTCTAACCTTATAAATTCTTCTCTTAATCATACATTTAAAATTGGGGCCGTTGTGGTTGTGATCGTATGATAGTTGGATTTATAACTACCTATGCAATCAGTACCTATCACCACTGATGTTGTGAGCTAGAATCTCGATCAGTGCAAGATGTAAAACATTATATGATAAAGTTTGTCAGTGACTTGCGACAGGTCTGTGGTTTTCTCCGAGTGCTCCGGTTTCCTCCACCAATAAAACTGACTGCCACGATATAACTGAAATATTGTTGAAAATGGCGTTAAACACCATCAAACAAACAAACAATACAATTATAGTTATATTATTTTGGGACTGCGCAAGTAAATAACAAACATACAAACTTAACATGTAGCAGACATAAACTTGATGCCCGTGATGACTAAAGGAGTGGGGCATTAAAATCTGGAAAATGTTATAAACATTTAACATATATTTTCATTATGTTTTTAGTTACCAGTAAATAGTTCTTTGATCAAATATAACTTATAAATAAGTTAAGATTACTTTCAAACATCATTTAAATGACAAATAAGTGTCACAAAAATTTAGAACTACTTATATATCTTAACAAGGATTTATTAATTTTCCATTTTTAGAATTTAAATCATAACATCTCTTTCAAATCTGTTTCAAAAAGTGAAAGAAGCCTTTTACCATATTGAAAGTAAAACCTTTCTATTTCACGCTTAAGCTTTAACAAAGTGTGAAGTGCAATTCTCTTTGGCCTGCTTTAAATGAGGGTTACTTTCAGATAAAGTTTCTTTGAAGATAAACAATTACTGACATTTTATTATTATTTGTGTTTATTTAGTACGACCCGTGTCTTAAAGAGTACCAGTGAAATACCCATGCTTATCAATAATATTTCAATTATATTACTTTTCATATATGCCATAACCTTCTATTCAATAGATTAATGTGGAGAAGATAACGCTCCTTTTTAATGAAGTGAAAGGGATTTACCATGAAATAATGAAAATGGTGAAATATCTATGTCAGATTGAAATGTATTCCCGTTCGTGTCACGGTGTCATTACAGATCTCACAATACCTACTTTCTATATTCTAAGCCGTGTTTATTAGATTTTATATACTTCTTTTGTCGAGAAGAAATTCTTAGTAGCATATGAAAATAAATAGATTGTTAGTTAAGTAAAGAAATGATTGAAATCTTTACTCTGTGTACAGAAAAGTAATCATGAGAATTCTGAACACATCATATAGTACACATGTATTTAAATATTCAATGAAGAAAAAGATATTTCCATTATATTGGGGAACGAACAAAACTATGCAGATAAAAAAGGATGTGTTTATAATTAAATTTATTAGAACTTATATGTTATTCATGTTATATATTTTATTTTATTTCATTTTTCAGATTAAAGGACCAATTATTTCAAAGTAAAGGAAACTGTGATACTAAAACATATTCAAGATGCCGGGTCGCCGTAAGATGGATAAGGAAATGACCGCCATGGCACACAACGTGAAAGAAAAACGTTGTCTAGAAAAGAGCATGGTTACGTTAGATCTGGAGAAAACATATTCAATGAAACTTATAAATCTAGATCACAGAGGTATTAAACTGTCGTACAAAAGATTAAAAGATAAAGTGTCGAAAATCAAATCTCATTTATCAACAGACGAAATAGTGACACTCAAACAGTTAGAGGCTGATGGAAAGTTAAAAAATACCAGTAATACAGTCAACTTAGGCAGTGCTTTAAAAATAGCTGCGGCAGCAAAACGTTTGAAATTACAAAGTGCTCCGCGCCCGGTCACAAGTGTCTTACCACATCTTCCTACCCGTGAGAAAAATGAGATGTCATTTAGTAGACATCAGACAGTACCCTTTAGTCTTAAGAGAAGTAATTCTGTGACTGGTGTCTTCATTGATGCCCCGGATCAAGACAATAACGAAAGACGCAATTCAATCAGCGGACCATCTTTGCGACCTTTCAGTGTAGCAAACGTACAACAGTCAAATATTCAGTCGAGTGACGATAATAAACTAGAACGTGCAATAACAGCAAACCCAATCGTCAGAGACAAATCGGTTTCACGATGTGACACAAAAACATCACAACGCGCGAAAAGTTCCATGCCTTCTCATTCCCCGTACTCGTCTCATTCCGCCACGGAAAAGGAGCAGCGTAGTAATCCTCCAAACGGTGATGTAAAAACTCCTTTCTTGTCAGACGACATAGAAAGTAATCTGGGAGATGATTTGTTCGAGGAACGCAGACTAGAACTTTTAGAAGACGAAAAACTTTCTTATCAGGATATTGAACATAAAACAAAAGATTTTCTAACACGATTAAGGGAATATCTGAAGGAGAACCCTATCACGAGATTGGTAGAGGAAGAAATTCCGATTATCAATGTATCCGACGCTTTAGATGGTCCACCGGAAGTAGAAGAACGCATTCAAAGCGCAGGCAAGAAAAAGCGGAAGCGATTGCTGCCTAATAGATCTCCATTAGAATTGAGATCATTTCCTAATGACGAAGCTTACCAAAAGAAATTGGGAGAACTTTGGAAGGATATGTATAAGTGTCGGTATCTGAGAATTCCAGACGAGCGCATAGACTTATCAGGAATAGTAACACTAGCTAAAGACCAAATGAGATTGTATAGCTTTCTTAGGGAGACAGAAGCTGATAAATTGATGTAATCAGAATATTATAGAGTTTTGAGTAACGGGTGATGGGTAATATTTTATATACATGAATAAAACCAGTTAAATGTTTCAAATAAATCCTCATTTCCTTTTTGAAGTAATTTATTTTTATTTCTCTGTTGATACAATGGTTATATGTAGGGTCCCCTCTTGAATTTATCGGTATATTTTATTTAAAACAAATGAAAAGTATGAATAGAACAAACAATTGTCAACATAAGAATTACAACATAGAGTTTTCCTGGTTTGTAAAACTTAGACCAAACTGAAACATAAACGTGCTTTTCATTTTTGTGAGGTATACATGTATTTGATTCATGAGATATTTGTTTGTTGACTAAACACCCATATAATGAATTGTGGGTGTTTAACTTCATTTTCAATAATCTATCAGTTATATCGTGGCAACCAGTTTTATTGATTGATTGAATGAACCAAGGTGTCCAATGAAAATCAGTGACTTTCTGTAAGTCAGAGACAACCTGATCACTTGTCCATTAACGACATATGAAAACAATTGTATACATCATGTAGTTTTCTTTGTTGACCAAAGGTGTTTTGCTTGGTCTTTGGTACCTCCGTCTTTTTTTTCAAATTTTATACCAATCTTATCAAATGAATACATGTATAGACCCAACACGATGTTAAAAATAGTATACAGTACAATGCTACATAGACCGAATACAATGTCATTTCCTCATTCATGACTTGTCACCGGGTTTGTAACTATATTAACACGACGGGTGTCACTAGTGGAGCAGGAACTGTTTATCCTTCCGGAGCACATGAGTTCACCCCGGGTGTTAGTGGGGCTCGTGTTACTCGATCTTTAGTTTTATGTG
>MJUT01001314.1:287071-298547 GCA_002080005.1 Gigantidas platifrons | reverse complement strand
CACCGGGTTTGTAACTATATTAACACGACGGGTGTCACTAGTGGAGCAGGAACTGTTTACCCTTCCGGAGCACATGAGTTCACCCCGGGTGTTAGTGGGGCTCGTGTTACTCGATCTTTAGTTTTATGTGCACGTTTTGTAGATCGTTGTTTGTCCTTTTGTACTTTTTCTTTTGGCCATTGTGTTGATTGTTCTTCGATATACAGATTCTGATTACCCCTTTAGTTTCTTCAAACTCTTCTTAAACATGTGATATTTAGCAAATTCCTCTAAATGGTACGGTACTGTATAGTTTAAGTTCTACGAGGAGATATATGAATGGATAGGTATATAAATGGAAATCCATCATACAAAAATTTAGAAAAAAAAGTTAGAAACAATCTTTTGATTGATAAACTTCATATTATTATCTCCCACTTGTTACAACTCGACCGATTCCGTTCCTCCATTCCAAAAGCAGCGGATTCACCCGAGGTTTGCCGATAGGGAGCTGATAACTCTAATCGTAAAATATCATATCTACATTATCTTGTATACCCAGGCACTTAAAACAATATTGTTTTCTTAAAGCTTATAAGTACAATGTACATGTATATTTTGTATATCTTTTGTACCTATTTACCTGTCATATCCGTTCCGTTATCATATTAAAATTGTTATGTCAATAAAATCTCGTTTTTTAAATTAAATGTTTATTACATAAATTCATAAATCATGTCTGACACAATATTGTTGCAGGTAATTAAATTATATTTTTTTTAGCTAAAATTCATTGACAACGTTTCTTCTCTACGGACGATATTTCTTTTGATCTCATTTATCATTAATGCTCTGATGTTATTTGAGATCCGTTTTCTTTTTATCATATTGATCAGCGTGTATTAATCTTTTCCCCGTTACATTTATGGTACACATCATGACGATTAAGCTTGTCCCAGTAGTAGAACAATGTATATCATATATCAACGGAGTCCTTAATAATTCGTGCAGTATATTTTATCTGGATGTGGGTATATTGATATGGCAAAATAACCCATGAGCCTGAATATGAAGTTTGGTGGCGAATGTGTAGAAAATTGAAAGGAGGAGGGATGATACCAGGCCACAACCGTCTGTGATGTAAATGAGTAATTCAGACAAATGTCCCTGCCCCTCTTCAGAATATCACAAATGTACAATCTAGACAAATGTGCCGTTTCTTCCTCAGAATATCACAAATGTAAGGTACAGAGAATGCTAATTTAGTTTTCAAGACAATACTATCATTCAATAGATAATATTGATTTCATAAATAAATGAAACTTTATCAAACTTAGTCATCAATGTATATAAATTCCTGAACCTAATGATCTAAAATAGAGCACAGTCAGTACATAGAACACATGCTAACATAGGAGCTCAACAAAACCTATTTCTAAAGTTCTTGTTTCAATCATTCCGAGGACACGAATTTCAAAGATATCGCTACTCAAACAAATGATATGTAGCCTCAAAATATATTCGGAGATCTACTTTATTTTCTCAACTCAATATAATGTTGTCAACGTCTGTCTGTAGACACAATGATTTCCCTGCAATAACATTTTTTCTACTTGACAGTTGTAAAATCAAGTTCTCGAATTCCATAAATTTTGTCTAATTATAATAACAAAAAGAACTCGAGATTTAATCACAAAAATCTGAGCAAACTAGACGTCATGATAAAGTTACCCTTGATGAATTTATTAAAGAAAAATCAATGAAATTATTACCAGGAATTGTTTGTATAAGCACGTATACGAAAAGAGGGTATTGGAGATAGGATTATTGTATTTTTCAACGAAAACAGGAAAGATATATGAATAAGTGATACGTAATCCAACTGTCCTTGTAATTATGTCCCCAAACGAAGTTTGTGAAGACATATTGTGTTTGCTCTCTTTCTTCTTCTTTCTTTCTTTCTTTCTTTCTTCCGCCAAAAGTTTGTCCGACACATTTCTCGGCGACTACTGAACGGAAATCAATGAAACTTCACAGGAATGTTAAGCACTACGAGTAGATATGCAGACTACTTTCGAAATTTTCAAAATGGCCACCGTTGCCATGGAAACGGCCAAAATGCTAAAAAATTGAAAAACACAAAAATGATCATAGCAGGTTACTCGCCAAACAGAAATTGATGAAACTTGTTAGGAACAACATCCACGTCTAGTGGAACGAGATAAGCAAAAAAAAAATCGGAATCGGTTGGACAAACTTTGCCGCAGTTGCCATAGAAACAAAAAAGTGGGGATTAAAACATTTTTGGATTCTTTTCATCAAACTTCATGAAACTTTGTAGGAATATCCACCGTAGTGTGTGGCAGCTTTTGGGGGTTGAAAAAAATCAAAATGGTGGCTGTTGCCATGGTAACCAAGGTGCAAAAAATGTTAAATTCACACCGTACAGCGGATCCTTTTGAAACTTGACACAAAAATAGATCATCACTCAAAGTTGTGCTCTTTGTTTTTAAAATTTTTCAAAATGGCCGCCAATATAAAAATTAAAAAAATCGTTAGAAATTCAAAAATGAACAGATTTCAATGGAAATGGATATTTACAAGGAATAAGACATGCTGTACCATATGGCGACCATCTTGGTTTGCTATGGTGGCCATTTTGAACCAAAAATGGCCGCCAAAATACAAAAATCCTCCGATTTGGGCGAAATTTGGTTCCCAACATAATAGAGTCAAAAACTGGGCTCTAATTATTTCTTGCTATGTTCTCACACTGTTCTTCATTCATACCACTAGTACTTGTATTGTTCGTTTGGGGGACATTTGTAACGCTCTGCGTTACAGTAACCAATTTTTAATATTGTGTCAAATAATCTTCCGACTGCGTAAAAATATAAACCCAGTTAAATTGATGATAGTGATCTCAACTTTTTGAATAATATGCATTGGATTAAATAATATGCATTGGATTGAATAATATGCATTGGGGACCATAAACGTAGCTTAACTACTCCACATTTTTTATTTTAGTACCTGTACCAAGTCAGGAAAGTGTGTTGTCATGTATTCGTGTGTTAGAGGTATCGTTTTGGCCCTCTTTCTACGATTTTGATGTTATATTTTAGAACTGTTTCGACAGTGTGGTATTTCTTGTTTTCATTTGATCATTAAGTATTAATTTGGACATAATGTGGTCAAATATTTAGGACATAATCTTCAACTTGTTGAAGGCGGTCAGTATTTGTTAGATGACATGGTGGATGGCCGCGATAAATACCACCAGTAAAGTAATAGCCTGTTTCTGGATAGCGTCGATATTGTAATAACGGTTGTTACATATCGTTTTGTGAATAGCAGGACTATTTATGAAACATTTTCGGGATATACAGAAGATGATTGCTTACAGTTTTATACCATCCAAACATCTTTTAATATACAATAAAAGACTGGTATATTTTTTCAAAAAATAAATGGTCGATCTGTTTTAATGTTGGAATTCTGATTTGTGTTCCCATGTCAAATAATATGGATGGTTGGTTTGGTTGGTTTTTTGGTGTTTAAATGCACTTTCAACAATGTTTCAGTTACATCATGCCGGTCAGTGTCGTTGGTGAAGGAAACCGGAGTACCCGGAGAAAACTACCGACCTGTCGCAAGTCACTGACAAACTTTATCGCAAAATGTTGCATCGAGTTAATTCCCGGAGCGGGATTCGAAATCACCATTTTAGTGGTGATAGGTAATGATTGCATAGGTAGTTGTAAATCCAACTACCATTCGATCACGACCACGACGGCCCCTAATTATATGGAAATATTAATTTTAAGATATTAAACAAATTACAAAGACGTCAAACACAGTTTCATTGTTTTACTTGAATCATCAATTTTGTAAATCTATTAATGTTCTGTAGTTCTTTAAAAATACATTCAACAACAACAGCCAATGAGTAATCTACAAATACATCAACAATTTTCTGTTTGGAATCCATGGTTGTTTTCGCCGTTTAATGTCCTTTTTCACGTTGTATTTACGTCATTTCTATTCTCATAATGTAATTATTTCTTATTTTAATTTTCATGGATTCCTTATCTTTGTATGGTCAGGACATTTTTCTGTTGGATTGCCATTGGAAATCAATGCTAGCATTACAGATAAAACAAATCGAGTTGATCACAAGGATATTACCTTAACAGTAGGAAATAGAAAATTATATCTTTACCTAAGAAATTGATCGTGTAGTTATCTTTTATTGTTTCCTGTTGTTTGATTTAGTTTTTACAGAATATTGATAAAGTAACACATATCTTTATATCTGCAAATTAATCCTAACAGTTCTGGTATTACCTTAAAATTAAACTTACACTACAAAACAGTTTGCAGTCTGATAACTATATACCACCAATAAGGAAAACCAACTGACCAAAAGAAAATCAAGTTAGATATAGTCTCCATTAATTTCAATAAACTCAGATGGAAAACACTAGACACAAAACCAATTTTGAAATACATAAATAATCAAAAATCATAAAATAAACGAGGTATTCCCGTGCTCCAAACAAAAACGTAAAAACAGCAGAAACCAAACCGATTTTAACGAAGCAAAGGCCTAAAATTTTTATGGTATTCACTAAAATTGAATATGACAGCATGACATATAACAAGACAGATGTACCAGCATTGAGAAAACATGATATAACGACCAAAGAAGTAGACTAATAAACTACACACACCAAAAGTTATTGTACTAGATAAAATATATCCAAAATTACTTTAAAATGTGTCTTGGGAAATTGCAGTAATCCTTACTCATATGTTTCAACAATTTATCACAGCTGACTGGAGAAGAGCTAACATCTGCCCTCCTTTCATGGAAACGACAGATCCACACCAAGCAAATACAGACCTGTCTCCCTGATGTAGGATGCACAACATCTGAAATATCACACAACCTATTTTTAGGAAAACCCACAGCCATCATACCTGACTTGGCACCATCACTAGAACCAAGGAAATAAGTTGATAGATTCATTCTCGATTTCGAAAGGCTTTCTGTACAGTCACCCATGAACTTTCGAAATATAAGTTACATCGATGGTGTGTACCCACCAACGTCTTCAACTGGATTGACCCATGCTTACCTGATCGTGAACAATGTAAATGGTATTCCCTGTCCATAACGATAAAGATGACCATATGTAGCGTTTATCGGCAGTAAAGAGTATCACTCAACCTCAACTGCCAAATTATCTCTAGGGGTCGCTGCACGCTCATTTTAGAGTATGATGTTTACTCTTTACTCATTGTTGAAGACCCTACTATGACTGTGAAATACAGAACAGCAATAACATCGCTGTTCCTTTACTTTACAAGTGTAGTGTTGAATAGTCTCTCATGTTCATTTACATCCATATTTTTTTCTTACAAATTAACGTCATTTTTGGAAAAAGGAACATCAACTCTTTGTCTGTGTCTGTTACAGGGAGATTGACAATTCATATAATAATCCAACTGATTACAAGACGACATAAATTAATTAGGTAATTAGACAACAACATGGGGTTACGATTTCAACCTGTAAAGTGTAACATGATGACATTCAATAGAACGAAAACCAACAGCCAAAGCAACACTGAAAGGCACAATACTAGAATTGCTAACATCACTCAAATGCCTAGGGTGTACATGTACATTTTTGTATATAGAATTATTTACCTCGGAAGGAAACAGGGAAACACATATCATAGTTATCAAAAGGGGGTGTTGGGATCCCACAAACCGGTTTAACACCGTCACATTTTGTACCAGTCCGAAAACAGGGCCTGGTTTACAAGGTCATATGTCGTGGACTTTTTGTGTGTTTTCAGTGAGTTAAGATGACTGAGAAGTGATTGTTCGTTTTGTTGATATTGGTGGAATTGTTGACCATCACTGTGTAAACTTCCTTTTCATAGTTTTCATAAAGCACATAAAATCATAGGCTTATGAAGAAGGGACGGAACATATTGCTCATCTAAGGTAAAAATGCAAGGTTACAAATGTTTAATAAGACCACTATTAGAATCTGCAAGTTCATCTCGGGGTCTTCATCAAGAATATCTGAGGGATAAATTAGAAAATATGCAAAGTGGCGAAGGAGATAAGCAAGAATTAATATGTCATATTAAAGTAATCAAGTGACACGAATATATGCTATGTGCTGAAGTTACTATCACTGGCAGACAGAAGAAAGAACAACAGATTGATGTTTATATTCAAATGTCTCAATAACCACATTTTTTAGTGGGGTTCGTGTTACTAGATCTTTAGTTTTATGTGTACGTTTTGTAGATCTTTGATTGTTTTTTGGACATGTACTTTTTCTTTTGGCCATTGTGTTGTCTGTTTTTCTTCGATTTACGGATTCTGATTACCCCTTTGGTATCTTTTGGCCATTGTGTTGTCTGTTCTTCTTCGATTTACGGATTCTGATTACCCCTTTAGTATCTTCAAACTCTTCTCAATCACTTCTATAAATATACAAAGTGGCAAAGGAGATAAGCAAGAATTAATATGTCATATTAACGAAATCAAGTGACACGAATATATGCCATGTGCGGAAGTTACTATCACTGGTAGACAGAAGAAAGAACAACAGATTGATTTTTATATTCAAATGTCTCAATAACCACGTTTTTTAGTGGGGTTCGTGTTACTAGATCTTTAGTTTTATGTGTACGTTTTGTAGATCTTTGATTGTCTTTTTGTACATGTACTTTTTCTTTTGGCCATTGTGTTGTCTATTCTTCTTCGATTTACGGATTCTGATTACCCCTTTAGTATCTTTTGGCCATTGTGTTGTCTGTTCTTCTTCGATTTACGGATTCTGATTACCCCTTTGGTATCTTCAGACTTTTCTTTTGGCCGTTGTGTTGTCTGTTCTTCTTCGATTTACGGATTCTGATTACCCCTTTGGTATCTTCAGACTTTTCTTTTGGCCATTGTGTTGTCTGTTCTTCTTCGATTTACGGATTCTGATTACCCCTTTGGTATCTTCAGACTTTTCTTTTGGCCATTGTGTTGTCTGTTCTTCATTGATTTACGGATTCTGATTACCCCTTTGGTATCTTCAGACTTTTCTTTTGGCCATTGTGTTGTCTGTTCTTCATTGATTTACGGATTCTGATTACCCCTTTGGTATCTTCAAACTCTTCATGCAACATACCAACAAATGTTTTAACAGACCAATTACGATAATAGTATACCAAAAATATGTATAAAGAACATCTCGAACTTTCTTCCCAAAACACCATCACAAACTGGAATTATCTTCCATACGATATCTTAAGTATGTTGAAATGGTTAAAGAACCGGTATCCATTTTTGCCAAGATCATTAAGAAGGTTAAAGAATAGTGTACTTCTTGTTACTTGACACACGGGTAGTGAATTAAAGTCGTTTGATGTATTACCGTATCGAATCAAGAGTAAGACCGACCAGTCATTGTGGAAAACAAATACCTCGTCTAGTTTTTATGTCGTCCTGGGCTTAACTTGGTTTAACGTATTAGTGTTACATATTTTGTTGCTGAACGTACATGTTTATAGTAATATAAAAAATGTTACAAATGAAATCAACATATGGATTTTGTTTAACACGTTTTCTGCTGATATTTAATAGTCTTACTACCTTTCAGCATTAGGAATATAGACGAATCATTAGCTCTTTGATCGACGCCATATTTCACTCATGATCAGTTAATTCCTGAGAAAATAAACAGTGCACCTTCATTTGACTAGTCTCATGCTGAATATTTTTTCCAGTGTTTGCTCAAAGGAACGTTTATCCCGAAATTATTATTTTACGATTTGATATTGTGTTTTATCACTTTACAATCCTAGTTGACAGGTGTGAGACAAGATTTGTTTATGCATCATGTATATAACACAACATCAAAGTTTGAGTATATATACATATTCAAAAATTTCGTATCCTACTCGTGTCTTATATTAGTTAAATGAGCATTCCCTTCCAATAAAAGAAAGACAACTGAAATGATTGATATAACCCACGGTAATACATCATATTGAATATTGACAATAAGGACCCGAAATAACTGGTTTTTAACTGTTTTATTATACTTTAGCAATTGAAGAACAATAAAAGGTTTTTTTTTTCTGTGATATGATTATTTCTTGGTTATTAAACTCATATTGATGAAGAACAGCAAAATAAGGCATATTACCTCAATATTGTGTTTATAGTTGTGTCACTTCAGATTTTTATCACTTAGCACTAATTAAAGTGTAATGAAATAAACAACAAATATATGTTTTACCAGTAATATTAAACAAACTCAACAGTCTTTTAGGGGAAATTAAAGGATTTAAAAAAAACCGGGAAATATGAACGTGCAAAATTGCGGATAGGGAAATAGTCTCAGGGAAATAGTTCACTTTCGGGGAAATAGTCTCAGGGAAATAGTTTCACTTTCGGGGAAATAGTCTTTTAGGGGAAATTAGCAAAGGATTTTAAAAAAAACCGGGAAATATGAACGTGCAAAATTGCGGATAGGGAAATAGTCTCAGGAAAATAGTTCACTTCCGGGGAAATAGTCTTTTATGGGAGATTAGCAAATCTATGACTGTTAATTTATATAGTAAAATACTGTAAAAGTACAATAATCTAAATTATTCATGACTACATTGGGCTGGAGTCCGCTCTTGCCTTGGTGTTGTTTAAATTTTGAAAATTTGAAATCTTTTCAAATAAAACAACCCGCCAAAATAATGTTGGTATGATAGTTTTATTAACATATACGCATTATCGCTGTGGGTATTTCGTCTGAAAAAAAACTATTTATATTTTATTACACTAATTTTATTCAATGACTATCTTTATGCAATTACATTATATGTTCATTTTATTTAGAAAGTCTCATGTGATTGGTCAAAAGGTTGACACATGACCTCTGAATTGAAACTTCATCAGTCAATGAAGCCCACAACCATTCAACCACACCCACTTCCGGAAACTATTTTAGAAATTAATACGCACAATTACAACAGTTGAAAATGTGGAATATCAAAACAAATAATAATGATTTAAATTGTAGTTGATAATGTAAGAATGTTTTGTAGTGTTGAAAAAGCCTTGACAGAAGTACATTTTTATATGAAGTAAATCACGCTACATATTTCATTATCTTAAACAAATCTATGTAACTAAGTCGTAGAGAAGAGCTTGACCATCAAAACGATTACACACAAGTAATTGTTTGTTTTGCTTGTGGAAATAAATTCCCGTTGGACCGAATAATTGATCTTTTCCTTCCAGAAGAAAGACACATTGTTTCCCATCAGATGATATAACAATCAGATTATCTGTATCGTATCCCACCACATATACATTACTGTCATTGTCTGTACATAGCGATAATGGACCACCGAATATTTTATGGCGAAATTTCCAAACACACTTTCCACGCAAGTCGCAGCAATTGACGGTACTGGAATCATACTCCGTGAAATAAAGTTTGTCAAGATCGATGTGCAAATTACATACCTTTTCCACGTTCATTGGTATAGTGTGTAGAATTTTACCTTGGCGATCTAGAGTTTGAATGCCACTGTCTAATATTGAAACAATAAACGTGTTGTTTTGATAGCACAGACCATAGCAATAATTTCGTGTTACGATTTTACCGATTATTTTGTTTCTATACAACTCAAATATGAAAATAGCTTTCTCACGGGGAACAGTAACTGCTATGGTGCTACTTTCCAGTTTTGTTATATCATATGGTTCTGATCTCATTTCTATGTTTCTTTTATGGGATCCATCAGCATTGAACCAAACAAGTCTCTTGTTCTCAGAATCATCCGTAAACAAAACTTCGCTGTTTTCAAGAATAATGCAATTTCTTAAAAATTTTGTTGTCGTGTCCCGGGGAGCAATTATTGGAGTCCTAGACAATAATCGGATACTCGATAGAATGTTTACAGGAGAACACTGGTCCCGAATATCTCTTTTCATTTGATTTAATACTGACTGATGTTTGATAACACTTATTTCAGCCAAACTGGTCACAGAAGCAAGCATTGAATAAACGTCCGAATTAAAAGTTACATCTAGATCAACTTCGTCAAGGTCAGTTTCTGCTAGTTCCGAAATGAAATTATCCTGCTCTTTAGCAAAGTCCGATTCCAACTTCTTAGTCAATAAAAATGTCTGTAAATCAGAAGCAAATTCACGGATATAAGTAATGTTTTGAGCAATGTTTTCAATGTACTGTTTTCGTGCATCAATCCTACTTAGAAAATTTTCTGAATCTAATGAAAATTTTGAACAAATAACTGCAATGTTATTTAAAACTTTACTTTGTAGATTGTCGAGGTATTCGTTTATTTTTTCACGGAGCTTTTTTAACTCATTTTCAATGTTTATTTTTTCATCTTTGACAGTCTGCATGTTTTCTTTTTTCTTCTTTACGATTTCTTCAATATTTCCCAAAATGTGTGCAATGCCATGTTCAACATCCCATAATTTTGTTGAAAATTTAGAATTTCTAGAAACATATGAAATAGGTAGAATTCTTACACATTTTTTGTGTTCTGAAATACATTTACTGCAAAGTGGAGTCTCATGGGTATCGCAATAGAGGTCAAAGGTTAATCCATGTTTATCACACGTTTGTCTCATGGAGAACAAAATGGTTGGTACTTTATCCAAGTTTTTAACTACTACGTTGTGTTTTCGTGATGCAGCGGATGCCTTATGGTGGGGTAAACAGGCTTCACATAATCCTTCTCCACACGAAGGACACCAAACCATTGATTTTCTTTTCAATTTCTTAAATGCACAAGGTCCACACGGTACATATGTTGTATTATCCATTATTTATTAAGTAATAACTACATTTTTTGTAAACTAAAATTTCAAAATTTAACTTCGGGTTATTTTGGCTCCACCATCTGCTTCAACGGAAATGTATTTCCATTAATGTCATATTTATGATGTCCTCGGGATTTTTATCGTAAAATTCACTTGCTCCATAAAGCTGACACTATGGGTTGGCTTATTTTTAAACATCAGGAACATCTCCTTGCTTGATATTATGTGTGTTAATTTTATGATGGAATATACTTTTTGAGCACACGTTGTAAATTACTCTTTGATTTCATTTGTTAATGTTAAAATTTATAAATAAAATAGACAATCAAATAAAGGATATTGTACACAAGTGTCAACTTCCTTCCTGTAGTTATTTAATTTATTAATTATTTCCTTATTGAATAGTTCCTGTTTTTGAAATGTCTCGACCATTTGTTGATGTGGATGCGAAATACCAGATATGAAACATATATGTTCTGCTTGTGTCCGTTCTGTGTACTGCTTGTGTTTTTTTGCTGTGGTGTAACTTGTGTCCGTTCTGTGTACTGCTTGTGTTTTTTGCTGTGGTGTAACTTGTGTTCGTTCTGTGTACTGCTTGTGTTTTTTGCTGTGGTGTAACTTGTGT
>MJUT01001314.1:257668-283599 GCA_002080005.1 Gigantidas platifrons | reverse complement strand
CTTGTGTTCTTGTGTTGTGGTGTAACTTGTGTCCGTTCTGTATAGTAGTTGTGTTCTTGTGTTGTGGTGTAACTTGTGTCCGTTCTGTTTACTACTTGTGTTCTTGTGTTGTGGTGTAACTTGTGTCCGTTCTGTATAGTAGTTGTGTTCTTGTGTTGTGGTGTAACTTGTGTCCGTTCTGTTTACTACTTGTGTTCTTGTGTTGTGGTTCAACTTGTGTCCGTTCTGTGTATATCCTTCTTTTACTATTTTAAATTATGCTTTATGAAACAACAAAACTCGGCGAGATATTTGTTAATATTTCTTTATGAAATATATGCATGCAAATTAAATGGTTTCTTGATATGCATTATTATCTTAATCCCCTAAAACTCTTAAAAATATACATTAAATAACAGCTTCTGACCGTTTTCAAAATATATATCCTAATGTCCTCTGTCATATGAGCAAATAACTATTGCGAAAAAACGTGGTTAACTCCGATCAACATCAAAATGAAAACAAAAAGTGTCATTCTTTTTCTCCAAAATATGATTGTTGAACTCCAATTAAGTAAACTAACTCTGAAACCATAACAAGAATATTTACCACATAGACCTTTTGCACATCACCGATTTGATCATAAAATCATAGTTTTTTTATGAGTTGTTTTCCTTGCGACGGACAATTTAGCTACATAAAGTCGAATTAAAAGAATATAAGCCAGTAATTAGAGAAGATAATCTTTATTTCAGTTCGGCAAGACATATAAACAAAATAACCTGAGCTCGCAATGAACTTTTGAACTAACAAAACAAACAATAAATACTAGAAGTATACAGAAACAAACGTACAATGTACAATGAAGCTAAATGTAACACAATGCAGAAGTTTATACTTCAAGAGCAATCAGCCAGCAGTGTGTATGTGACGAGCAGTTGCATGGACATCGCCAATTATCCATTGCTCGAGAAGCATACATAAGTAAAATAATAAATCATTAAATGAACACAAACAATACAATATAGCACAAGGTGAAAAGGTGTGCACTGATTTTGGTAGGTATTGAAAATAAAAAGCAATTAGAAATAAACTGTTTATATATGGCCCCTATTGTTAGGCCACTATAATTTCATTTATGCAAAACAGTAAAATAGGAGTTAAAATCTAAAGAAAAATACAGTATTAAGAGAAATTGCAGCTATACACTTGCATTCCTTTCCATTCCATGCGAACTTTTCCTTTTTGGAAAACATTCAGTTTTGTACATTTGGTATATATTCATTCCGAAGTGAATTCCATAGCACAAGGGCAGCATCATATATGAACGATTTTTTTACCATATTTTGAAGTTTTTATTTGAAGGAATTTGTAAAATATTTGTATTTGTTATCATACAAATAAAAACCGATATATATCTAAAATAGCAGGCAGAGCTGTTTCTGAAAAAAAAAACTAGTGTCCTCTTTCTAGGTTTGATTTCCCGATGGTTTTTCCTATTATAGCATTTTCTCGAATCTTGGGTTTTAGGTTTAGCTGTTTTTTATTACCTTTTTCAGTCTGACCATAGCTTCTTTTTTTTTACTCTTATTCAGACGGATCATAGTTCAGTTCTTACTGCAACATTAACCCACAACATCCTTTAAAAACAATAATGTTACTACAAAACTTATTCAACAAGGTAAAGTACAATTAATATTTTGGTTTTACAAATTTATTACAAAATGGACTCGGAATGCAATTTAACCGAAAGCATTAAAATAAAAAAATAAAATGAATTAACCTGTGTCTATATAAATCATACCAATAAACACATATAGACATAACAAAAAATAATATATTCTCTCTTAATTAAGATTTTCAAGAAGGGAGACAATTTAGCTTCAGAATAGTTTGATATACCCGGTACTGAGGACTACATGTTTATGTAATTTGTCATAGCTTATTGTCTTTAATATCGATGACTAGTTCTAGTTGCATCACTGAAACTGGTACAGTCTTTCAGTCAGACGTTAAAAAGTAAGGGATTTACGTAGAAACTTTTCTTGCCATGATGCATAGCCTGGTAAGAGACAGTTGTCGCAATCTTAAAAAAAAACCAACATTCAAATGACCAAGATCTGTAAATAATAACATAAAACCACAAGGGTGAATTGATCAAAATCTATTGACTATAACGTATTATTATACCTCAGTATATACTTTCTTAAAGCTTTTTTAAAGAAATAAAAATGGTATTGTTTCTCATTTTTAACACTGAGACTATTGACCGGTCAATAGTTTTCAAGACTATTGACTGCCGCTGAACTATTTACTGGCAANTTAAAAAAACATGTTTATTGTTGATATTTTTTTCTTAATATTACTATTAAGAACTTCTATTTGTGTCTTTTTAATAGCCATATTTTCTCAGATTTCCTAGATTGCCTTTGGTATAATAAAACACTTATTTACTGGCTATTTGGACAATAGCAAGTTTATTGTCCCCCTCGACACCAACTATTTCCCTCCGCTTCGTGTCGGGAAATAGTTGGTGTCTCGGGGGACAATAAACTTGCTATTGTCCTCATAGCCAGTAAATAGGTGTATACTATTGATTCATATTTTACAGAAATCATCTTTAAAGATTAAACATGGGTGTAGGTGGGATGCAACGAGAAAAAAAGGGGGAAAAACTTTGTTTTGCAAAATGTCTTTTGGTAAAAAATTTAGAACTGCATTTTAGAAGCCAAATGACCATATTTTGCTTGTCAGTTTCGAAAGTTTCCCCCCACTCACGTTCTGGTTATCTCCTGCAGTTTGCCTCCTCCTTTTCGGTCCACATGCAATGCTTGTTCCCCCTTTTCGATCCACTATAAAAGCTTGCATCCCGTCCACTTTCAAGTCCATCCGTAAAGCTTGCTACCCCCCCCCCCCCATTTGTTTCCCACTTCCCGGTCCACTACTATGCTTCTGTTAAATAATAACCTTTTTTGATGCCTCAAAAAATAATCCAAAGCCCTAAACGATCCTAAACCATGATACTTATAATCATGAAAAGGGGAAAAATTGAAATATTAGGAATCCCTCCTTCACCCAACAATTCATGCCTAAAATTCCTAGGCTGTGTCTAGCTATACAAGTTCCATAGACTGTTGTTCTTTTTCAAGTTTAATTTGGGAAAAACAATCCGTGTGATGGTGTCAAATTACTGACGTAATTTAGTCTTATGTATCACCAGACCACTCCAGTTTAAAATTGCGATAATTGAATATGCCCAGAATGCAGGATTTCCCATCACTTAACTCATTTACTGATATGTCGCGACGACAGTTTTCAATGTACATGTCCTAATGTCGTCTGCCATATGATGAGCAAATAACACTTAGGGTGGTCAATTGGTGCAAGCTGACAAACTTCATCATATAATGTTGTATCGAGCATACCTCACCATGAGCGGGATTCGAACTGACAACTTAAGTGGTGATAGGCAACAATTGGGTAAAAACACGGTAAACTCCGATCAACAAAAATATTGGAAAATATAAAGTATCATTTCTTATTTACAAAATACAATTCTTTACTATATTATGTTGAACTCCAGTGTAATGTATGATCATATTTTTTTTTGGACTCAATTAAGGTTTTTTATGGCTAAAAACTCTTAAATATTGGTACAGACTGGCCAATCATGCCAAGTTAACACACATGTTCCCTGTTCCATTGATTAAAAATGTGGTGAGAAGCTAGAAAAGGCCAATCAAAAATCCGGTCAGAAACCACAGGAAGTCTGACGTACTCAAATATAATTACGTTCACTGAAAGTTGTGCAAACTGCCAGTCCGAAGTCTGACGATAAAGTTTAAATCAAGGATTTGTATTTTAGTGCAACTAGTCTGCAAATATTCCAAATAATAGTTATTTATTGGAATCCTTGCAAATAGAGATATTTACTGGTTTAAGGGATCACAAACAGATACCTCGGGGATATCTTTCTATCAAATTATTCTTAACGTCAAATATCAGAAATATACTAGATTAAATCCAATAATATCTAATTTCAAATATACTTTATAATTTGATTTTGCATATATATAACTACTATTGTTTGGACTTTCTTTCTCTTTAATTGTATAACTTTATGCCCCTAGGGACACCAAATATCTTGTATCTTGTACATCCGGAACTTCTTGCGCCTTTCCCCAAGTGAAAAAATAAGTGGGAAAGGCACGAGGGGCTCCGGATGGTATCTTTTATACTTCCGTCCTGTTAAAAATCCACGTTTCCCTCCCCTTTTTTATGGTTTCCCCATATAAGTACAATGTTGTTTTTAAGTTTTTGTTGGTTGTTTGCAACCCTTGCAATATGCTTAGGTTTTCTACTGGTATCATCCAGGTCATTTGTGCCAAAATTTATTTCAAACCTTTATCTTTTCGGAAAAGTTCGAGACCTTGATAACTATAAACTTCCACTAAAACGAACGTCATTTATACAAGTACCGAAAAGGTAATTATTTGCTGTTAACGAGATACAAGATTATGAAGATATTTATGGCAGACTACTACCTGATAGTTTACCCATGTTTCAATAGGTATTGTGTTAGCAGATTAAAACACTGCAAATGGAAATAATAAATTGAATGAATACAATTGTCTTTGCTTTAGTGGTGATAGGCACTGATTGCACTAGTCCGAGATTCCTATGCCGTCAGACGGCTTTTTTAGGACTATGGGACGTCAGAGAGTTCCCCATAAGCAAAGCAGTGGATTTTCCAGTCCAACTCTGTACCGGCACATTTCCACGTTTTGTGGCTATCAGATTTTATTTTCTATCCAAAACCCTAATATAAATTGCTTCACCAATCATTTTTCTATTCATTCATAACCATCTTACTCTCAGAAAGTGGTGTTACACTCCATTACAGCACGATTCCCCTAGACCCTATGATTTGGTCATTTCACTGCCATTTTGGAACGTGCTCTCGCGATGCTAACTGAAAGATGACAGCAACGCATTGCATGATGAGAGCTGCTAAATGCAACGCGCCAAATATTTGCATACGTAAACAACATACAAGACGATATAAAGCATATTCTGCAGGACAAACAGTTCCATCTACAGCTCAAATCAGAGCAGAAGGAAATAATACAAAATATGTTGGATAGAAAAGATTCATTTGGCAATGTTATCCACAGGCTTCGGAAAGAGCATGTGTTACATTCCCCCTCTATTTTGGACAAGGTCAGATCATATATGCAAATCATCTCCCATGATACATTGCGGTAATCGTAGTTTTCTCAAAGTCACGTGACAAATATTCCAAAATGGCAGTGTTCAAAATAACGAAATCATAGGGTCTAAGAGGAAATCGTGCTGTAATGGAGTGTATCACTACTTTCTGAGGGTAAAATGGTTATGAATGAATAGAAAAATGATTGGTGAAGCGATTTATATTAGAGTTTCGGATAGAAAATAAAATCTGATAGCCACAAAATGTGGAAATGTGCAGGTCCAGAGTTGGACTAGCAAATCCGCTGTTTTTGCTTATATGGAAAGCGCTCTGATGTCCCACGGCTACAGTAAGTCCTAAAAAAGCCGTCGGACGTCAGAGGAATCTCGGACTATGATTGCACAGGTAGATGTAGTTGGATTTAGTTATGTACCATACGATCATGACCACAACAGCTCCTTTGTCAAAAAAGCAGTATTCATTGATTACAAACAAAAGGTGTAAATTAGAATGGCCAACCACTCGAATTTCGTCCACACTTGTATTTCGTCGATTTTTCGTCACACGTACTGCTGCAAGTAACCATATTATCTTGGAGAAACAAGCTGTAAATATGTTCATTTTAGCGTTTTTATGAACTGTTGACTTCTTTCAATTAGTGACTTTGTGACTTTAAAAAAATGAGGATTCAAAAATTGTTAAATAGAGTTGAAAAATACAGATGGATATTTTTGTGGACAACCAGTGATTTTTCTTCAATGTATTTCATTGAGCAATATTAATTTTTTTTTCCGTCTGTTATTTTTATGGCATGTTTTGTGCATCGTCGAAATTCGAGTGGTGTGGTGTAGAGGAAGTTGGGTCATGGTCATTCAGTTATGTAAAGAAGACACAAAATCGAAGTGCAGAACAGTTGTATTTTTTATTAAAATCTATAAAAAAGTAATTTTCCAACATGAATATATTGTCAGTCCTGTCCAATTTGCTTCCGGTAAAGGGTTACACTGCGCATGGCATTTTCATCGACGAAATTTGAGTGTACATGTACTGGCCTAATACAAAGAAAGGTAATCTTAAACTTAAATTTTGATTAAAAAAAAAACTACATTCCTATGATATCACATCACTGGTGATCTTCTACACTGGCTAGATGATCATGACTATGTCAGTGATAGAAAGCAAAAGGTATTTGAAAATAATGAATTTTCGAACCCCAATACTGACTGTCAAAGCGGCCATTCACCAATACTTGGACCCCTTCTTTTTGTACTCTACTGTACATAAACGATATAACAGACAACTGTGTGTATATGTAATTAATGGTACGGTAATATTTATGTCTTGTTTACAGTTGGTTTTCACACTTCTACTTTGCTGGGATACTATGTAACAGTCTTGTTCTATTTTCAACACTAAACACCTACCTGTACAGTGGTCTATGGTCTCAACCTATGAAACAAATAATGCAAGTGTTGGGATGTTCAGAAGATCATGGTAAGTTATAACATTTAACATACATGTACTGTATCAATGAAAGAAACTACCACTCACCAACTCGCCAAAAGCGAGGAGAGAAAAAATTTGGCAAGTAGTACGTTTGTGTAACTTCTGTAGGAACTCGACAATCCGGCGACCGAACATCATGAGGTGAGTTCCGATTTTTTGCACTCGCCCCTGTCAACCAACTTGATGAAGTAGTTTCTCAGTAATGATTCCGTAAAATTTTTGATTCGACAATAAAAGATGTGAAGAAATCCTTCAAAATCGTTGATAGGACTAGCGGTGCAATGTTTCACGTCTGCCATATTGATTTCTCTTATTGATAGAAAATGCTAAAAGATGGCGTCCTATTCCGAACCGATATCAAATAAAATTAATATACACATTTGTACCTCCCAAAGTTCAATGCAAACGATTCAGATTATCTTAAATACAGATTCGGTAGAGTAAAAGTTGATGATATCAAATAAAATTGGGTTTGGGTGGACTTTATACATGTACAAATGTATATGGTTAAAAAGGTAAATGTTAAAAAAATCGTAATTTTCGAGTCAGTGTCGGATTTTGCAGCAATTAATTTTGATGTTCTAAACAGATATTTCGGCGGTATATTTTGACAAATTTAAAAACAAAAGAAAAACAACAGAAGAAACTGTTAGTGTTATTATTTCTCATGTAAAATATTTGCATTAGATTATTGGCGAGTAGAAATATCTACCCACTGGCCAAACTTGGCAAGTACAATTTTGAAGCAACTAGCCAAAATGGCGAGATAAGAGAAAAAAACATTTCCCACACTGCTGTATATATTTTTAACAAATGCATTTTAAATGTTACAAATGTCAAAGGTCAGACTAAAAAATAGAACTGCTATTATTGAATATTTGAAACTTATTTTGTCATATTTAGCTCACCTTGCCAAAGGCAATGTGAGCTTTTGCCATCACTTCAATGGCATCCGTCATCTGTTAACTTTTCACATTTTAATCTTCTGTTCTGAAACCCCTCAGCCAAATGAAGTGAAACTTGTTAGGAAGCATCTATGGAAGGTCTTCTCTAAAGATTGCTCATTTTGTCCCGATCCATCAACAAACATGGCCGCCATAGGCAATTCTTGTTTCTGATTGGCCGATTTCTAAAAATCTTCTCCTCTGAAACCGCTTGGCCAAATGAAGCGAAACTTAGTCAGGGTTCACGAAATTGCATATGGGTTTGGTGGTCCTAATGAAAAAAATGTCAGTCCTCATTAATTTTTTATTGCAAAATACCAATCTTGTGTCAGTCCTTAGCAAAATTTGCCCAAACTTTGCCGGTCATGTCTGACAGGACTGCCGAATTTCGCGAACTCTGCCTAGTAGAAAGCATTTATGGAAGGTCCTCTATAAAGATTGCTCATTTTGTCCCGATTGGTTAATAAACATGACCGCCACAGGAAATTCTTGTTTCTGATTGGCCGATTTCTAAAAAATCTTCTCCTGTGTAAAAAGAAAGATAACCCTTGCCTAAACTGTTAAAAGAAAGATAACTCTTGCCATTATCTCCCTTAGAAATTAACTAATGCTGATATAGTGTAACATGTTTATTCTATACATTACAAGTAGGTATTCACATTTTAATATTCTTTTTAGCAAACCTTGCCAAAGGCAATATGAGCTTTTGCCATCACTTGGTGTCTGTTGTCTGTCATCCGTTTACTTTTCACATGTTAATCTTCACCTCTGAAAACCCTCAGCCAAATGAACTGAAACTTGGTAGGATGCATCTATGGAAGGTCCTCTCTAAAGAGTGCACATTTTGTTATGATCCATTACCAAGCATGGCCACCACAGGCAATTCTTGTTTCTGATTGGCCGATTTATGAATCGAAACTTGGTAAGAAACATCTATGGAATGTCCTCTATGAAGATTGCTCATTTCATCCCGATCGGTTAACAAACATAGCTACCTCCGAAACTTGGTAGGAATCATCTATGGAATGTCCTCTATGAAGATTGCTCATATCGTCCCGATCGGTTAACAAACATGGCTACCACCGAAACTTGGTAGGAAGCATCTATGGAATGTCCTCTATGAAGATTGCTCATTTTGTCCCGATCGGTTCGCAAGCATGGCCACCACATGCAATTCTTGTTTCTGATTGGTCGATTCTAAAATATCTTCTCCTTTGAAGCTGCTTAGCCATATGAACCAAAACCTGGTAGGAAGCATCTACATGTATGGAAGATTCTGTATTAAGTTTCCTCAAAGCAGAATGAAAGCAACACAGGCTCAGCCCACTGAGCCTCTAGTTTAGTGTGCAGTTGTGATCGTATGGTACTTCAATATACGACTACCTATGTAATCAGTGGAAATCACCACTAACATTGTGAGTTTGAATTCCGCTCATGGCGAGTTGTACTCCATACAACATTATGTGATAAAGTTTGTCAGTGACTTGCTGCAGGTCGGTGGTTTTGGACATGGAGATTTTTTTACCCCATTCAGTAACCTGTACACCCTTCGGCTACGCCTCAGGATGTACTTGGTTACTTCAGGGTGTTAAAATCTCAATAGCTACAGATAGGAACGTAAATAGCTTATAATATCAGTACAAAATATCTTTTGTTGATCCCTTTGGTATTGACCAATCATAGGACTTAATATCTAATCTATTGCTGGTCCTTGTATATGGTGACCAATATTAGAAGGAAATATCTGTAGCTGATCCCTTTAGATATTGATCAACAGTAGTATTTAACATCTAAAGCATCAGCCTTCAGAAAAAAACTTGAAAGAAAACCGATGAGAACATCAAGAATGAACAATCCAGAGACACACAACATTGGACACAAGATGCAGAACGAAAGACAGACAAAGCAAAAAGCACAACACAGAAAGCTAAGTAGATGAGTAACATGGACCCCAACCAAGAAAGGTAAATAGTTCCTGTTTCTTATAAGACATCTGCCATGTTACTCATTATCAAGTCAGGTAAAACTCTTGTCTGTGAGGGGGCCCGGGTGGCTCAATGAGTTAGGTCGCTGGATCTAACAACTCATACAATCCTATCACCAATACGGCGTGGGTTCGCGCCCGGCTTTGTAAATTACAAAAAAGGGTGCACTCGACTCGCAGCCACAAGTGATCAAGCTTACCAGTTGCTTGCCCATGGTTGGTGGTTCTCTCCGGGTACTCCGGCTTCCTCCACCACTAAAACTGGTTGCCATGATATTGCTGAAATATTGTTGAAAGTGGCATTAAAACACCAAAAATCATCAACAAATCTTGTCTGTTATAGAGGAAAGTAAAAATGTATTAATTATCTAAAGATCCTTTAACCAATAGGAGTGTAATAGGTTCTTACACGAATCTCTATTGAAGATCTGGGATTTCTTCCACGAGTGTGAGAAATTCCGTCTTTTCACGAGTGGAGCGTAGCGGAACGAGTGAAAAGACGTAGAATTTCTCACACGAGTGGAAGAAATCTCAGATCTTCAATAGAAACGAGTGTAAGAACCTATTTCTTCCGTTTTTAACAATGTATACATTTCGGCCCCGAAACTAGATTACCACGTGCTAGAAGATAGAAGGACGTGTATGTAAAGTTTGTGAATGCAACGACCCTGTGTACACATGCATGAACTCCTAAAATTTAAAAGAACCATTTTTAACATTATACCGTAATTCTTCAACGCAATACTGAACATAAAAATATATTCTTGTATATCCCTGGTCTAAAAATCGCACAAATTAAAATTCCGCGAAATGTTGTTGACGTCTTTGGTACATTAACAACATGACGTCATATGAAGACTTCCAGTTTAAAACGTAAAAATCAGACGTCATTTGGTTTTGTGTATGCTTCAATTTTGATAAAATGTAACTAAGATAAGTTTGCAAGGTAGGTGTTTTAATTATTTTTGTGTATTATTGTAAATATGGCTTTCAATCTGACACTATCGATATACATTATAAAGTGCACTATTTTCTTGTATTGCATCATTGAAACAATCTGATTGGTCAATTCATCCATGACAGACATGGTCGCGTGACCCTGTCTGTCATAGTAAATACACAAAAACGGAAGAAAGACACATCTGTAGCTGGTCCATTTATATATCTGTTGCGAGTTTATTACAAGGACTTTGCATATCATTGTTATTAATATATTTTGTTATATTATTCCATCATGTCGAGTTGGATATTAAATACAGACACCCAGTAGATATTTGTTATTTTCTGTTACAGGTGGGATGTCCCCTGTGTCTGTCCTGTTAGCACTTGTCATGCTGGAAATACAAGTAGTCAGAAGATTTCTGGAGTGTGTTTTTGTAAACAGTTACTCTGGTAGTACCATGAGCATAGTTATATACTCAGTGGGAGTGATGTTCTATAGTTTTGTTGGTATTTCAACATTATGTCAGGCTCAAGTAGGACAGCTTACTTTAGGTAAGATGTATAGAAAAGTGATAGATTAAATAGGCAAAATGCAACAAGTCAGAGGTCAACTTTAAAAAAAAGAAAATTTGACACTATTTGTTTGGGAAGCAAAATTCAATAAGTAAACAGCACTTTCAACAATATTTCAGTTATATTGTGGCGGTCAGTTTTCTTGATGTGAAGTTTGTCTGTGACTTGCGACAGGTCTGTGATTTTATCCGGGTGCTGCAGTTTCCTCCACTAAGAAAACTGACGGCCACGATATAACTGATATATTGTTGATAGTGGCATTAAATACCATAACCCTAACCCTCAACAAGTAAACACTAATGCAAATACACATGGTTAGATCTTATATTATTAACCTAATTAAATTTGACACCAGAATTTGTCTTTTTATATTGTCTGCCCTGATTACCTATGAACCTGTTAAACATTTTGAGACCCTCTACAAAATCAATGTTTTATTTTTTATTACTTGATCGAAAACCAAAGGTGGCCACCATTGCAGAAACAAAGGACAAAAGCCACGAATGGTTGATATCGGCCCTGTAAAATTACATTTTTTCAAAATGAACACAGAAACATGCTTTACTCCCAAAAGTTTCCTTCTGGTATTGAAGTTTATCGAGTATGATCAAATTATATAATTTGACGAAGTATTCCGGAAACATGCCGGAAAGCCGAAAACGGACTGCTTTTCTTAAAATTTCTAGCTATTTTGTAAAAATTTGATGTGGCCGCATGCGTCGATCAAAATAAAAAAGTGCTAAAAATAAAGTTACTTTAATATTAAATCGTTGTCACTCAAATTTATTTTGATCGATGAATGCGGCCACTTCAAAATTTAGAAAATTGTAGTTACATATTACGTGGATTTGAGCCAATGTTTTCTGCGGTCCAACGATTAAAATGAAATTCGTAACTAAAATTAAATAAACATGTTGGAGATTTCCTTTAGCATAATTAAGCTTCTATATAATGTGAAGTACAGCACATTTTTTTTATTGTAAACCTAGTACATGTATATATAAAACAGTACGACTCTGTAATCCGATTGCGGCTCCCAAATGACAAAATTATCAAACCAGGACCATCGTCAGAATACATATTCAAGCAATGTACACTTCATGCCTGCTCAGGTCTCTTAATGTGGACAGTTTTTTTTATTTCATTCTTGTATTTATTTTTTCTTAAAAAAGAAGGGGAAGAGTCGCATGCATGCATGTCTGGGATGCATGTACGCATGTTTCACATTTATCCGCAACTAACATATGCAAATTGACTTCCAACGCATGGAGGTGGTTTCATCGTCAACTAATGTTTGAAAAAAAGCCTGCTTCTCGAGTGAATTTTCTTTAGTAAAATGTTTGTGTGCTTGTGTTATACCATGAATACCGAACTTGAAAACTGACTGATGGCAGATAATTCTTAGTTGAAGTAAGTATCATTATGATGGATCTCTATTTTGTCTATGTACTTTTTTTCCGTGAAAATATTCAAAGTTATATCATGAATATTATTCATGCTAGAAATATATATAGGTTCTATCCCATTTTTCGTCACTCGGTGAACAGGGACCGGATATATTAATATGTTCTCTTGCTTGCAATATCAACGATCGAGTCATGGCAAACTCATGAAAACTACTGACTAAAGTATGAAGGATTTAGCTCAAACATATATAAGGGGGTTCATATACATGTACACATGACATATTGTTTAAAATGAAGATGTTATCATATCTAGAAGTTGCATACGTATTTAATAATATTACTGTATTCATTTATCAGTATTTGTAATGGCCGAAGAGGTCGTTTGCAACTTGGAATATATTGAAGTGAAAAAAAAAATGTATGAATAAATTGCATATCTTACTGTTTTATATGCAAAAAACCTGGACCAAAACTTGTTGTTGTGTCGCCACAGGCAAGATTCTTTGTATTTCTTCAAAGAGAGGTTTTAATTCCGGTAGGATGTCGCTGTTGTCCGGGACATTTAAATGAAAATAATTTTACACAAGAAGCAATTTCAAATATTCCATGTATCAGTGACAACATTTTATTAAACAGAACATCAACAATCGTCGATCTTTTGAAAAAAAATACGTACAGTAGCATTGCGGAATGAACATTCTAAGATTGACTTTGATTCCGACAATACACTTTCATCGTCCGATTTTCTTAGTTTGACAGGAATAACTAATCAGAGCTTTGATGAACTTTGTTCTTACATAAAAGAATATGTAAGAAATACGCCGATGAGAACTAGTAGGACTTCTCTTGGTATTTTCCTATTTAAAATGAAGTCTGGAATGTCGATCAAAGTTCTATCAACAATTTTTAGTATATCAAGGTCAAGCCTGAGACGTGCAATATCGACAGTGCGAGAAGCCTTAATGCAAACGTTTGTGCCACACATCTAGGCTTGCAACATATTACTCGTGAAGATGTAATAAAGCAACATTAGCTAGAACAATTTTCGGCGATGTATCGAATTCACAGGCTATATTAGTCCTTGATGGAACGTATATATATATATACAGAAAAGTGGTTATTTTCAGTTTCAAAGAAGAAGTTATAGCATGCATAAAGGACGCCCTTTAATAAAACCTATGGTGGTTGTCAGCACTACTGGATACTTCGTTACTGTTGCATACATGCCAACCCTACCGATTTATGTGGTAGTCTACCGAATTTTTAAGTCTTCTACTGCCTACCGATTAAAAAAAAATATGTAAAAACATGTATCGTGAATTGTTCATATGTTGATTATTCATGTAGATTTCTACGACGTATAAATGAGTACTGCTGTTAAGGTTTTATATTTTTTTATATTTAAACAGCCTTTTAGAATAGATGTGGTAATTTATAATTCCAAATAATAGAATTTAAACTGAGTAAATTGTAAATGAAGTAAACAATAGTCTACATACATCCATATTTTGCAGATCAAAATGTTGCAACATAGCTCAATAAAACTGATTTAATATTTTTCATAAAATTGTCTTTTTTTTTTTTTATCAAAAAGTGTATTTTTACCTCAAAATGTAGTATTTGAATTGAAGACAAATTGTAAATGATATAAATAATGTTTACATCTTGCCATACTTTGCAGTTGCCAAAAGCTAAAAAATGATCAAATGAACTTAATTACAACTTTTTTAAGAAAAATTATGTAATTTTGTATAAAAATGTGTTTTTTATCCTAAAATATTGTAAATAATCTGAAAAATGTAAATAAAGTAAACATGTGTCTATATATCTCCATAATGGTCAGTTTGAAATATTGAGAAATGTTAAAATGAGCTAAAAAAAAAAAATATGATAAATATTTTCCAAAAATCTGTGTTTTTTTACTCAAAAATGTAATTTCTCCCCAAAAATACAGTGTTTTAACAATTAGATTGTAAATGTGTGTACATATTTGTCAACATAATCATATTATCAACAGTTCCACTTATTTTTAAATGTTGAAAAACGATGTTAGAAAATTTAAAAATATTTACCTGAAATCTGATTTTCATTAAGAAATTACTATTTTTATCAAAAAAAGAGTCATATTACATGTTGATATTGCAAAAAAATATATCATTAATACAAAAATGACTTGGAAATAAACCTTATTCATTATGCATTTTCATTATTAGTTGTTCTTTTTATTTATTATTGAAAATGTCCAGAAATTTGGGATTTTTCATTAAATGTTAGTTTTTTTGGCCCCAAAATTGACAAAAATGCTAAAATATGCTAAAAAATCACATTTATCAAAAGTATCAAGCATATGTTAGCAGAATATAATGTAAAAAATATGTTTTGAAGATAGGGCCGAATTCCACCCTTCGTGGCCCTACTCCTTTACATAGTACACTTTAGGAATATTCAAGAAAATGTTTTTTTTTTCTTGAAAACTAGACATTTGATTGAATCCAACTGTATTGGTACTTGAATAATCATTGGATGGTTCCTTGCAAATTATATTTTTATGTGTGGATCATCTAAAAGACCAAATGGTCGCCACCCCACCAAAACTTTTTTTTCTCCAAAATTAAAAACTTTGATTAACCATGAACTGCATGAATAAACATGTGAGCGATACATGCTTAGGTGAGCCTCTAGTTAATATATTCTTGATCTTAGATTCATTTGATTTTAGTACTTTATATTGCAGTGTATTTTATTTTTTATACTTCCTTAAATGCTTTATAGCATGTGCAAATATATATTTACAATGCCTGAGGTTTAGAGACCATTTATGTTAATTGCTTCTCCTAGTTAGGAATTCACATACTAATATTGTCTGTCATTCTCTTTAATGTACATCATTTACATACTAACAACTTTCATCCTTTCCAGAGACTTTTAGTGTCCACTGGTACCACATTGCTGCTGTAGCCATGTTTACTTGGGCTAGTTATAAACAGAATAAAGTAAACAACATCTTTGCCAAACTGAGACAGAATAAGAGTGGTAATGATATATAAAATTAGTGGGGGACATGTTGCTCAAGCTCTGGTTTTCTGTATAATGTTGTTTTGTAGATCGTTGTTTGTCCTTTTGTTTCTTTTGGCCATTGTGTTGTCTTGTGATGGAACAGAAGTTCCTCTATTATATTTATTCCTAAGAAAATTTATTATGTAATAAAAGTTCCAAAAGGAATTTATTTTATGTAATACATGTTCCACTGACATAATAAAAATACCAGTACAATGGAACATGTATTACATAAAATAATTTCCTATTCGGAACTTTTATTATATAATAAATTTTCTTTGATACAAATATTATAAGGAACAAATAAGTTTAAAATGGAACAAATATTACATAAAATATTTTCCGATCCAGAAATAAATTTGTTAGGTACAAGTATTATATAATATTTATTCTGGTAGGTATAAGTATTATATAATATGTATTCTGGTATGTACAAGTCTTATATTAAAGTAACATTTATGATATCATTTACCTATAATAAATGTACCTCTCAAAGGTGGAACAAATGTCATACAGGTGGAATAAATATTCCATAAGACTTGTTCCATGGAATAAATATTATTCAATTATTTTTTCCTTTTGGAACAAATATTATTAGGAACAAATATACAGTTACAGTCTGTCCTTCAATTTACAGATTCTGATTATCTGTATACCTTTGGTATCTTCAAACTCTTTTTATTTGATCAAATATGCAACAACTACAAAAAAAGATTACACATAAGTTGAAAAAACTTATGAAGCCTTCTCCTGTGTACAATAAGTTACAATAGTATATATGATAGAGCACTATGAAAAGAAAATTTAAAAAGTGATGATCAACAATTATATTTATTATACCTCAGTTATAATTTTGTATATAAAAATCAACTCGATAGTTTTACTATTTTTCCAGGCTTAGGTTGAGAAGTTTACTTCACCGGTCAATAGTTTTCAACTATTTGACCGACACTTGCAAGCGTCAAAAGTACGTTATTTAAAACTTTTATGTCTGAGTCAATAGCGCGATTTAAAAGATCGGATAATCAAAGTCGGAATTTAAATTGAAAAATAATATCGGTGAAGGAATGAAAATATTCCGGAAATTCCTGACTTTTTGTTTGATAACTTTGTTTTGGCTAATGTATTGAATGATATATCAAATTTTGAAACAGGTCAAATTTCAGTTCAAAATAATTCACAGACTGTGGCTGTTACAAATACTCCAACTTTAAATACATTTAGAATTCCAGGAATTCAATCTACTTCTGGATTAACAATTAGCAGTATTAATAATTGTACAGTAAACTTTAACTTTCATCAATAATTTATCATTTTAAGATTTATCTTCTTGATGTTCAAAAATGTTTATTCTATTTGTGTTTAATATTATTGTTATAACCAGTACTTGTCTTTTTTACTGCCACATCAATTATTTTACCCTCAGTCATCATTTTCGGTATAATAAAACACTTATTAACTAGATATTCGGGGAAAAGTGAGTTTATTGACCCCTCGATACCAACTATTGCCCTCGGCTTCGCCTCTGGCAATAGTTGGTATCTCGGGGTCAATAAACTTACTATTCCCCTCATACCCAGTCAATAAGTATAAAAAATATCAACAAAATGAGCAACCACCACTCCCCTCAAATTAATAAGTACAGTCAAACCTGTCTTATGTGACCTTCCAAGGGAACAGTGAAATATGGTCACATAAGACAGGTGGTCACTTAATACAGGTTTAATTGATATGAAATGCACTGAAGGGAAATAAAAATTAAGGTCACTAAAGCAGGTTTGACTCTACTAAAAAGAACACGACATGGCGTTGGAAATTCTGGAGGACAAAAATGAAAGAGGTTGGTAATGGTGTGTGTATGGTTGTCTTGGTGAACTAGTCAGACAATAAGAAACCTTTCAGATATTTTTATATATTCAAACTTGTGCTTTAAAAAAATACTATTCATTGGAGAGTGCAAGATTACCACAGGTCAAAGTTAGAGATATAGCGCACAGTCATTAGATAGTCAGCTAAGGTTCTGCCAACAAATGTCTCGCGTTGCTTTTAGAGTAAAAAATTTGAAATGAAATAAAATGTTACCCTTTTTTGATACCTTTTATAATCTAAACAACTACAGTTTATGACTCAGTTTATTTTTCTCTGTTGTTGCCAATGGAATTGTCATTTATAAATATGTATATCATCAGTGTTTCCATGGTTACAGAGTATTAAAACAAGGATCCAGAATAATTGTGCAGCAATTCCTTATTCCAGTCAGTTTTAAGTTCAAATCTGTTTAAAGATATTTGTCTCATTCCTGTCACTGCCAAATTTTGACTTTTATTTTAAATTTTTTGTATCCATATCGTTTGTTTGCTCAAATTTCTCATCTCAATTTGATAGATGGGTGTTTTATGCCAACTTTAGCAATTTTTCAGCTATATCGTGGTGTGAACAAATGTTATTATTAAACGTATACACTTACAAGATCCTTAGAAATAAAACATAAAACATAATTGTCCATCTCAATTTGACATTTTATGTTCGTCACATATAATTATCAATGGAGGACTATAATTATATTTTCAGGTAAAGTAGAGAATGATAGACATCACATTCCACATGGAGATTTATTTGAATTGTGTTCCTGTCCACATTATTTGATGGAGATAATTATTTACACATCACTAAATGTGCTATTTATAGGACAACATCAAATATTACTTTGTCTGTGGACTTTTGTAGCCTCCAATCAATTCATTTCTGCTTATTTTGTACATTTATGGTACAAGGAAAGATTTCTAAACTATCCAAAGGACAGAAAAGCACTGATACCATTTTTATTTTAGTGTCACAGCTTTATTATTTATTATTAATCATATTCTCTAATCTATGGTACACATGTTAATTTGACATTACACACATAATACATGTACATTCATCTATTAGTCTGTCAAACGACTCCTGATTTTTTCCTGAATTTGTTAGATAAACTCCTGATAACTCCTGATTTTGAACTATTTCCCCACAAAAAAAACCAAAACATAATAATATGTTGAAATTATTTTAGTGTAAAACATATTATCAATAAAAGGAGGTGAGGAAAATGGCCCAAGTAAGACCTTTTAGCCGGCCAATTACATTCTGACATTCTGATAATAACCTTCATCTGGAATCAAAAACACCATACTTAAATTTATATATTATGGCCTGAAAGCTCTTACTTAGAGGGGAGGAAGGCAGCCATTTTTTTTTTGTATGGTTTTATCACATTTTATATAAAAAAAAATCCTGATAATCTCCTGATTTTTAACTAAAAACCCTCCTGATTTCCTTTTTTTTTTTAAGCCAAAAAGTGCTTGACAGACTGCTATTATATAATCCTGATTGTTTTTAACAGTGATATATTGTCACACACAACACATGTACATGTACATTCATCTATTATATAATCCTGATTGTTTTTAACAGTAATATATTGTCACACACAACACAACACATGTACATTCATCTATTATATAATCCTGATTGTTTTTAACAGTGATATATTGTCACACACAACACATGTACATGTACATTCATCTATTATATAATCCTGATTGTTTTTAACAGTGATATATTGTCACACACAACACATGTACATGTACATTCATCTATTATATAATCCTGATTGTTTTTAACAGTGATATATTGTCACACACAACACATGTACATGTACATTCATCGGTTATATAAAGATATCATCATTGTTTTTAACAATGACATATTGTCTTTATTCGTACACTTTTCCTCTGTATACATGGTACATGCTCCTCCTGAAATAAGGAATATGGTGTTGAAAATAACAACAAAATAAACTTGTGGTCAACAATAGAACCAACCACAACACAAACTACTTGTCTTCCAAACCTCAACTGATGTTTCAGTGAGCTTGCACTATAAAATCCAACTAAGCATGTTGGTCTAGTACAAAGCAGACCTCATCATCATCTCATTGAAAATTAACTTTATTCTCACCATGATATAGCTGAAAAATTGCTGAGTTGGCTTTAATCAACAATCACTCACTTGCTCTAAGAGTAAATGGTCAACAATATAACCAAATACATGTACAACATGAACCTCTTGTCTAAACACGGAAATTACGACAAAAGTATATGCAAGCCCTGGTTCTACACGTACACAGACATTTGGTGAGGTTAAAGTAATTAATGTGATCCATAAATAATGTCTCTTTCTACACGATATATCAAACATGCATGCAGGGTATATTGTCAGTTTTAAGATATGCACAGATATATTATATATAATTAGGAAAGTTGTTAATTGCACAGCTGTAGTCAAGATTTTGTAGCTGTGATGACTGATCTTGACTGTATAACTGTAATGTTTATTGCATAGCCAAATATGATTTTGTGTCTAATTATAATTGAATAGCTGGAAGCGACAATTATGAATATGAAATTGTTAATCGTTTGATTAAATGGAAGAATTTTTCTTATTGAACTTAAATAAAATATATTATATTTATGCAGATTAATCTGTGCGACGTTGTACTTGCAAAATCCAGCAAATATGAAACATTTATTCTCGTCATGATATAGATGCCAAATTTGCTACTTTGAAATAAGATATTATCCCCTCATTCTCCAATGTAGAATACAGATTGATTTTTATTTAATGATTTTAACTTGTGTAGTTCTTTACAAAATGACATTTACCCTGTTTTCAATAAGATAAGAATACTAGTGTGAAATGTGTATTACAAAATGTATTAGTTATCTTGGTGTAATCAGGGGTGTACAGAATTTTCAACACCGGTGTAAAATTCTGTACACCCCTGATTACACCAAGATAACGAATTTATTTCTTATGAAGCTTTCCTTTACTTCTTGGTATACCGGGGTGTAAAACTGAATTTTTTGTATGTGTATCCAACAACATTTTACATGTTTTAGGATCAAATGGTTTAGCTGGGGTGGGGTGCTATTTACACCTGGGTAACTAACCAATCAGATTGCAAGATTCTTGCTTCATAAGAAATAAACCTTATTATGTATCTTAGAGATTTTAGTAATAGCAAGAACTTACCTGCATTTAGCACAGTCACTGCAAAAAGACAAGGATTATCAATTACATGTATCATATTGGTGACTTTTTACATGAAAATTGGTTTAAAAAAATAATTTGAAACAATTATAATATATTGAAAATTTTATATCCTCTTTGCATTTCGTTGGTTATTATAGTACATATATTACTCTGGTTGTAATTGAACATATTAAAACTGTTTCATCATTGCCATTTTGCTTAGATGGAATTTTCACATCTTGTTCACTGTTATTCTCTAATCATACAATAATCTCTATATTTTCAGCAAATAGCAACTTCATTTAACATTTGACACTTATTAGGAAGATCGATTCATGACTAAATAAATTTCGTCAAGGTGTGGACAGTCGTGATCATGATCGTATGCAATTCGTCCACATCACCCTGGACTAAAGTTACAAGTGGATTCCCATTTGTGGCGAAGTGTATTTAATTCAACACACTTTATCTGATAAAGTTTCGAGGGTTCTCCGGTTTCCTCTACCAATAAAACTGACCGTTAACATATAACTAAAAAAGTGTTGAAAACCAATCAACCCTAAGAAATGTGATATTGTATGTTATAAAAAACACACATTTCAGGTGGCAATTTGTAGTTGTGTTTTATTAGGTTTTTAATATCTAGTATTCGTACTTTTAATAAAACCACTTTATAATATTTACTGTAAGATACTTACAAAAACAGGCTGAAATACAAGAAGATAGTTTTATTTTACTATTTGAAATTGTCAAGAAACTGTTCTTTGTGCATTATAAGAATAAAAAATGACATTTTAAAATAGAAATGCATCATTATTCCATTATGTATATGTGAAATATGCAATGACTTGGAAACTAGATTAATAGGGCTAATTTATCTAACACACAAAATTGGCATTATATGTTGTTCTCTATAAGTCATCACCTTATTAAGATTGGATGGATGTGGGATCTTACATATTTTATAACCAGTTGATACACTTACTGGTTAAATAGTAATAACAAAGATAGGACAACCATCTTAATCTTATAGACAAGTGTATTTTATTTCTTAGGGTTTTCTAAATGTAGTTGTCTGATATATAAAGTTTGTTCACACCATAATATAGCTGAAATACTGCTAAACACCAATCAATCAATAAATCTCATTTTAATAAGATTGGTATAACTTGATATACATACCAAAACAATAAAACCTGCACGTTTCACATTAGTGATATGATATAAATTGACTATCTAAAACAACCTTTCCTTCATTAAATATAATAACACAAATACATTTAAATGATGTATTTCAATCTTGAGTGTACTTGATGAAGGTTATTCTAGAAGCTACCTTTTCATTTTATCTATCAACATCCCAACATTTCACATCAGTGATATGATATAAATTGACTATCTAAAAAAACCCTTTTCCTTAAAGTAATTAGTAACACAAAGTGATTAATAGCTACTCACTTGTTGTTGTAAATCCTGGAAAAAACAACAAAATAATAAATGCAGTAGGATTATCAGTAAAATGTGATTATATAGATAAATTATATTTCACCCACTTTAGACTTTTAGCAACATTAAATAAAGACAAATATGTAAAACAACTATACACAAGTTAGCATTTCATGGGGGATTAATATCCACATCTAACATCAGTAAGTAACATTGAGAGTACAAAGTAAACTAAATCCAGAAATGATAATTCAATCAGCTCAGTGGAGTTTCTGAAGTTGTTTTAAAAAATGTTTTGATGGTTGATATGAACTATTGATATATGTCTGCTTTTTTAGATGTTCATTTTTACTTATGTAATGTAATTAAATTACATTAACTTAATGGATACGATAGATTTCAATAAACATGATACTGACATTTTCATAAATGAAACGTGGCAACAATAATTCATTATTCCGGGCATTTTTTTTCTCTCGTTATTTCGGACATTGTGACGAATCGTGCAATGAATGACGATTACAAAAATATGTCCACTTTCAATACATACTGTGGCATTTTGAGTACATGTCATAACTATAAAAAAAAAATCATTATCGTTGATTGAATTCTTTGTCGGGATCATTATCTTTAACCAGGTAAATCAAGCCAGGTGAGATCGAAGATTACGCAATCGAAACAAAGTCTATAATCCGTTGATTGGCTTGTGACATGTCATAAAATTGTCATTGTAGTGACTAATTAGTTTTAATCAGCAAATGAAGAAGAAAAATGGATTTTTACAAACATTTTTCTATGATTTTTTGAAAATTCAAGTGGCGAATTGGTACGGGAAACGCTCGTCACTTTCGAAAATCAATCGTCAATGACGAAAGTGACGAGCGCTAGCTGAATCACTGTAATTTATATTCAACTTTTTAGAAATTAACAGACGCCTTTCTCAATTTCCAATCCATGTGCACATATTATATGTACAAAAATTTAAATTCTTGGTATAAATTTGCAGATTTATTTATTTGGGATTTAAAAAGAATACAAGCAAAAATGCAACTGTAATTATTGCAAAGTAGTAGTGCACCATGTTCACTTTGTCATAGGTAGAATTCTATTCAGATTCTGTCAATGTCTGGTTTGTAGAACCTTTATTAATGTGTAAATTATGAAAATCATTAGTACATGTAAATTAAAAAGGTGCACAAGCAAACTACAAGGCCAAACAAGTGCCATCACCAGTCCACTACTTATTCTTAACAAAACATGATTTGTACTAGGAAATTAAGGCCTAATATATATATATCACTATAATATGACAATTTCTTCATTACTGTATGAGATATGCTCGTTATTGCAGACCCTACTATGACTGCAATATTAAAACAATAATTAGCAAACTGTTCTAAATTTAGAACAGCAATTAAAAATCTGTGTTCTTTTCCTTTAATTTGTGTTATGTTGGATTGTCTTTCATGTTCATTTACATCCATATCTTTTTGTTCTAGGCAAAATCGTATATGGAACAAATAACCTAGAATATGTTATATCCAAGTTCGTATTACACAATGTTTTGTTATTTTTGGATGATCTGTGTTTCTATTAATATATGTTTTCCGAATTGTCATTCTCATGGCCATATGATATTACATGAGTCATTCACTGTTGCTAAAAGTGGAATTACCAGGAAACATAATCCATACAAAATAACATGGAGTATATGTCCTGTTTTTGTTTCTAAACAATGATAATAGGCCACTTGTAAAGTCGAAGAGGACATCATCAAACGGATACAACAATTGTCAAGGTTAAATATCAACTACGCACCCTCAATCACAGATTCAATCTAGTTAGATCATTTAGGTTGTATTTATTTTTAATCTTTTAACAAATCAAAGTTCAGTATCATCAAAATACCAACACAAAAGTAGTGTTTCGTGAACCACACATGAACATTAGTTAGTGCAGAACACGTGTCAACACATAGTTTGCAACTTCATTCCAAAAGTATTATCAGTTTTCCTTTTTCAAAGTAGAACATATATCAAAACTCTCAGCCTGTCGTCACAAACATTCACATTCCACTACGTGTATTTTTAACTACTTTTTATATATATACTGTATTGAGGTTTTCTGGTAATATTGACTTACAACCGACAAGGGGAACTTTTTAGATTTTTCATCAAAACTGAATCCAGAAAATGGTGATATATTTTGCTGAGGAACTCTCATTTACTGCCCCCACATTTTCCTGTGTGAATATTTAATGTGCAAGATCTCTGTATTTACTTTCATTTTAAGTGCAACAAAAGAAAAAGATACCAAATTTTGACAAAACCAGTATTTTTTTTAATTTGGCAGAGTATCATAAATATTTTCTCATTTTAGATACTTGCATTATTACCAGTTTAGGATAAAATACGTAGTGGAGAATACAATCCAACTGTAGATTCTTAAAAATAATCAACGAGACCCGTCAGGGTCGAGTTGATTATTTTTAAGAATCTACAAGGGAGTGTATTCTCTCACATAATACATTTCTATCTGCAACAGTGTTTTCATTTTATATTTTTACCTTTTTCAATGTTCATAAAGCTAAATAAGCCACAATTAACAAAAAAATAAACAACAAATTTTTTTCGGCATCCGTGCTTTCGATTCTCGTTTATATTTAGATATTTCAAGGTCTTTCAAGTGAATAGAATCGTTTATATTTAGATATTTCAAGTGTCAATCTACGGTTTTACCTCAAACTAATTGCAAAAGAATTTATTTCAACTGTAATTAGTTCTTGACATAAACATATTCAACATATAAAAAGTCTAGAAAAATCTAAACAGGGGAAAATTAAGAATTTTATGAAAACAAAATATGCAAAAATATGAAAATAAGGGAGATAACTCGTGTATAAATTGCATATGCTTCAGTCGAATTTTTAACTAGAAAAATTCAGATTCAACCGATGGAACAGTAATGGTAAGCTTAAGAATAATAATTAACATCTATTATTTACAGTTTTACTTTATAAAATGTTTAGGGTCATATAAATTCGGCAATTTGCAACAGCTGCCGTTGCTTGTTGACATCCTGATTTCATCTGCTACAAGTACAAATCAATCCACTGAGCATTTTCCGTTCTCACCAAATAGTCCAGTCAATATATGAAAAAATAGCCAAACCTCAAACTAATTGCAAAAGAATTTAACTCTGGATTTTCTTGTGTCAAAATGTCTTCCTAATACCATATCAAAAGTCTAGAAAAATCTAGATAGGGAAAAATATTTTTTTCATGAGATTTTCTAAACCCCTCTCACTATTTCAGCATACATATTTTTTTAACATATACAGTTGTAAATGTGGAAAAAAGAGCATTCAATGAAAGTGTAGTCATACCAATCATGCATCAAACTAATGAGAGGAGTTTTATCTTTCAAATTGATAAAATAAAATACATGACTTCTTTCTGTGCATTCTCTATTTAGTCCAAAAATGTAATAAGTACCCTGCCGAAATTAATAAATAGGTGTTGTAATATTTAAAAAAAAATTATTTGTGCAATTTGTCATTTTTAATCAAACAATTGAGTAAAACAATGCACAACATAGTAACATATAAGATTATATGGGGCCAATAATACTGATTGTTTACAAATATGTATACAAAATGGGAATTTGGATTATTAGAATTTCCCTTTTCTCTCATTTTTTCGATTCTTTCTTGTTTACACAAAAGAAAATATATATAATATAGAAATTATGATGCAACTTAATGTTGTTGCTTATATATAGGTAATAACAAGAAGTCTATTTTGAATAACAGGG
>MJUT01001314.1:235937-254153 GCA_002080005.1 Gigantidas platifrons | reverse complement strand
GCATCTATCCAAATGAGCTTGAAGTTAAGGATACTCCTGATACTCAAAAGTCTGCTTCTTACCCTGACCTTCACCTTGAGGTCGAAAACGGAGGAAGATTCAAAAACAAAACTATGACAAATGCGATTACTTCACTTCTCCAATTGTCAACTTCCCCTACATCAGTAGCAATATTCCAGCATATGGGGTTTACATTTCTCAACTTATACGTTATTCTGGAGCTTCTGCCAAGTACAATGTTTTTCTGGACAGAGCTCAGCTGCTGACTCAGAAGCTACTATGCTGCTCCTAGGTTGAAGTCATCGCTACAAAAATTCTTGTTCTGATCACAATCTGGTTGACCGCTACGAAATATCCATATCTCAAATGACAATGGATCTTTTATTTTTACGTAGATGTTTTCTTCCTCTATAACTGCCACTACTTCAGTTACCGGACTTTACTGTATATATGAGTACCATGGCATGTGTCTTATAAGAAGCATGTACTGCTTACCATTCGCAAGCACATGATTTCACTCCCGGTTTTTTGGTGGGGTCAGTGTTGCTCATTCTTTCAGTTTTCTTGTGTTGTCCTTTACATTCTGAGTTTCGTTTTGTGATATCCGTTACGATTTCTGCATAAAACGATGTTCGGTGTCCTCTTCACCTCCAGGTGTTTGTAAGGGGGCTCGTGTCTTATTTACGTTATTTGTGTTTGCTTGCACCTAGTGATTTCCAACACATATTGCATTGTGCTTTTGTTTTGTTTTTCTTAGTCCTGTATGCCCTATGATGCCAGTGTCTCCATTATTGATTGTCTCTTCGGTGTTCTATAGTTAATGTTTATTTGACAATTAAGATATACGCATCACCAGAGGTATGTATTGTTGAACATCCCTATTTGAATAATATTTAACTTGGCATGTTAATAATGCTTTGTTTATTTTCAGAATCTGCTAGGAATAGTTCCATCTTTGACTTAAATGGTGTATATTCGCCTTAGATGTATCATATCCTTAATAGACTATATATATTGTTGTGTGTTGTAAAATCGTTATTTCTATGGGTGTTGCAATTGTGTGTTGATATTTATTTCAGGAGTTATTTTTCACATTTTTACTCTTGTATGTATATAGATGTTTGCTTTTTCGTCGATTGTTTCATTACACAATTGTATTCAAGTTTGCTCTTCTTTAAAATCTATTCTAAAAATAAAAAAATCATGTTTAATTATTATATATTTTCCACATACAATATTGATTTTCTGACTTTTTTTTTATTTCATTGTATTATATTTGTCATACACATTTAACACTGACATTTCGTGAGAACGGAAAATGCTCAGTGGATTGATTTGTGCTTGTAGCATATTGTATGAAATCAGGATGTCAACAAACAACAGCAGCTGTTGCAAATTTCCGAATTTATATGACCCTAAACATTTTATAAAGTAAAACTGTAAATAATAGATGCTAATTATTATTCTTAAGCTTACCATTACTGTTCCATTGGTTGAATCTGAATTTTTCTAGTTAAAAATTCGATTGAAGCATATACAATTTAGACACGAATTATCTCCCTTGTTTTCATATTTTTGCATTTTGTTTTCATAAAATTCTTACTTTCCCCTATTTAGATTTTTCTATACTTTTTATATGTTGAATATGTTTATGTCAAGAACTAATTACAGTTGAAATAAATTCTTTTGCAATTAGTTTGAGGTTTGGCTATTTTTTCCCATAGATTGACTGGACTAAAAGCTTACTATTATATATACTAATAATAGAGTTTATTAATGTGGTCAACTTAACCGAGTGGTAAGATGGAAGTTTTGAAAGTCAAAGTAGACTTTAAAAAGCCCAGTTCGAGACACGAAAGTCACAATATAAGTAAAACACGTTTTTAAGCCTAAAATAGTAAAAGGTTAAAATTCATATATTCAAGAACAAAAGAATCAACTGTAGATTCTTAAAAATAATCCACTGTTCGAACAATAGTGTGGCGTCAGAGAAATGTATTATAACATGTGAATTGTATGTATTACCCAATCTGTAGCCACCCTTCAGAATGCACTGTCAACCTGAATATGTGTTAGCCACGTGCACTGCTAATTGCTGTTTGGTCCCCCTTACTTATTATTAACGCGCTAACTTGAACGTTATACTGTTTTTCTAATTATTATAACATGATGGAGATAGTTCCGTGATATTTGTTAAAAGACCGAAAATGTATACATACCAGGGGTGTGGAAATACTGAAATGTTCTACTTGTCCCCGGGCAAGTAATCTGAAAAAAGTGACTTGTCCGAACAAAATCGTACTTGTCCTGTTTTTGTTTGTAAAAACATTTGATACTTGCAAACACAGTTGCTAAATTGAACTTTGTCTATTACATCATTGCGTAAAATTTTAATTATAATTTAATAAAGTTTTAACACAAACACTGCCCAAATTAAGGCCATTTTAAATTTGGATTTCAGATAGGGATGTGCAGTCAGAGAATAGCCAGTTGTTATTAGATACAGAATATGCTGTGTTGAAAAATATTCTCATATCAATAAAGTTCATTTTGAATTTGATTAACCTTGGCAATGGTTTTATCCATCAAACCAGTCACGTATTTAGTTTTAGTGGCGTCTTCATACTTTGTTTTTATTTTTTTTTACTGGTGGGATGATAAGTATCCATTCTGTCCACTATTTTGCCAATAAACATTAATGATTTCTGCAGATATTGCAATATGAGACACTATCAGAATCCAGCAGTAAACATAAGAAATCGGCTAGCCCCTTGGACTGAACAGTCTGTTGGTGTTTTTCCTCAAATTATGTGTCCTTTTCCACTAGAGTTTGGCTTTTGTTAACTTTCCCTTGATGTTCATTGTGGCCAGAATCTTTCTCAGTCTTTTTTATTATTAAATATTTGTCCATTGTAACGATTGCAACCCGATTTGTATCAAATGTTCACAGATGTTAGGCCATGTTTGCTTACGAAAAGTATGGACAAGCGTCACATTCGGAACTCCAATAAAAACCTGTTACACGGTCCCGGTTATCATGAAGTAAATGCTGTACAATTATTGCAATCGGGTCGTAATACTAAACTTAGAACATGTACAATTCTGGTTATTTTTAGCTGCTTTCGGAACACCACTGACACGATCGCTTCTAATATAAAAAAAAACAAAAACAAAGCATTTGTCTCTATAACTGTCAATATATATATATTATCATTTGAGGGATTGTCTTTTCAGAGTACTTTAAACAGAAATTATTTTTATTTGTTGATCTTTACTTGTCCCCGGACAAGCTAACCAGGAAAATCTACTTGTCCGGCAGGTTCTATGTACGAGTCGGGCGAGTCGGGCATGGCAATTCCACACCCCTGCATACCTAATAGTGCTGAAATAAAACAGAAATAAAAGTGTCTTGTCTGCCAAATAAATCAAAACTAATATGGTTAATGTCATCAGAAGATTAATTTTATAATTAAGAACACTAGTTCACTACTATGTTCTTTATTTAAAGAAAGAGATTTAGTTCTCAAAAGAAATTGAGATATTATATGTATACTATAATTATACTGAAGATGAGTCACTGGTGGTTCTCCCATACTAATAAAAAAATATAAATATTATTACACTTGTACATGGTGTGCAAGTAAAAATATCTGGATATTATGTAAGATCACCATGCAGGGTCAGATTTTATTATTGGATTTATTCATTTATTATATTGTCCTTTCTTTGTTGTAAAACCAATCAATATGAAATCAAATGTATGTAATTCACTTACTTATTCTGCTCAATATTGGGCGTCATGATTGACAATAAAAGATTTGTATTTGTATTTTGTAATTAAATGCAATAACGGAAATGTTGTACATGAATCCCTATAGTTTAGAGTGTGCAATATTCAAGTATCTGTTAAAGGGGCATTATCTGCCAAATCGTAATTTTTTGTTACCCATAAAAACTATCAGATATGATTGATCACTTAATAAAACGTGTTTCTGTAACTTATAAATGTTATGAAATGTACGCGCATCGGGGGGAAAAACGTGTAACTGCTCGTGTTTTGAGACCGATCAAGAAATGGACGTCATCTTATTAATTATCGACATTGTTTACGGAGTTTGTCGAATCGTCATTAAATCAGTACAACAATGCACCTATTTCTTATTTTTTGTGAATCTGCTTTTAGTCAGTGGTAATTACGGACAAAGAACCATGCAAGTTGGTAGTTAATAAGCGACAAATACAAATTATTGGTTTTTACCTGTCGCTAGTAAGGTCAATTGCATACGGAAAAAGCGAGGTCAAATTATTTGCTTGCAAGCAAAAAAGTAATCGATGGTAATTTTCGTTCTCAAAAGGCGGAAAGTGGTTCGATAAGCTGTTTAATGTGAACTATTGACCTTTATTTCATCATTTTAAAGCTATTTACCAATTTCCAAAACATATAATTGTTTTGGTCAAAATCGTAGCTAATGCCCCTTTAAATGGAAAAGATACTCCTGATGCAGCTATGGCTACTTCATACCTAGACCAACACAAATATGTTGTTTGTTTAATGGTGTTTAACGCCACTTTCAACAATATTACAGTTATTTCGTGGCGGTCAGTTTTATTGGTGGAGAAAACCGGAGGACCCGGAGAAAACCACCGACCTGTCGCAAGTCACTGACAAACTTTATCACATAATGTTGTACACCTCGCCCTGATCGAGATTCGAACTCACAGCATCAGTGGTGATAGGCACTGATTGCATATGTAGTTGTAAATCCAATTACCATACGATCACGGCCACGACGACACCCCTACAAAAATAAGGAAGTTACGGAATCAAAAGGTCTTAATGAGTAAGTTGGTGTCCTCAAAAAGTTTAATGTTCGCCATCGTGACTCTAAATTTCTCATTATTAACTTTCCATTTAAATACGTAGCAACATTCCAGCAGCACCTGTATATGGGGTATATATCTCTCAGTTGATACGATCTTCCATGCCTTGTGGTTCCTATCATGTTTTCCTTGATAGAGGGTTGCAGCTAATACGGAAGCAACTGAACCAATGGTTCCTATTGATTGAAGTTATGTTTGATTTTGTTTGATGGTTTTTACGGCCACTTTCAATGATATTTCAGTTATATCGTGGCGGTCAGTTTTATTGACGGAGGACCCGGAGAAAACCACCGACCTGTCGCAAGTCACTGACCAGCTTTATCACATAATGTTGTACACGGCTGAAGTTATCACTTTGAAAGTTTATAGTCGCCAATATGACTTGGTTCACCGTTATATAGAATATTTGTCTCATAAATGACCACGGAAATGTTCCATTTGTCGTTATCAAAATACTGTCCTTTCCTCATCCATGATTTGTCATCCGGATATTTTACTGCCAGTACTTCCGAGCATTCGAGTTCACTCCGGTTAATTGTGAGGTTCGCTTTTATTTTATTCGTGTATTGCGTTCTACATCATTGTTTGTCTTTTTGTTCCTTTTCTATTGGCCATTGTATTTTCTCACTAATGAGACAGCACAGTTTCTATTTTTAGCCGTGTGAGATATATAGTATACAGTTATTTAATGGGTGTGGATGCAATAGACCAAACTATTTGTCCTGAGGTGCTGGGAATGACCAAGTGTTCTATTGCATGAGGCCAACGGCCGAATGCAATAGAACATTTGGTCATTCCCAGCAGCGAAGGGAGAGCACTCTATTATTTACTCAAAGTAAACAAATTGACTGGAAGAGAGTCGTGCACCGTGAAACATGAAAGGTGCACGATAGTTAAATTGTTAGCTAGCAGAATAGTAATACATACATTAATTTAAAAATACTTATGTAATATAATCGTGGTTTTATTGGTGAAGCATGGAGAACTGGGGGGCAGTTGACATAAACTGTACAGCATGCATTTGCCGGTAAAACACACGTGATTTTTTTGTCTTGCACTAGTGCAAGATATATAGAATCTCACATCGCTAAAATAGGAACGGGTCTGTCTCAAAAGTGAGAAATATAGAATCTAACACCGGCAAAAGTACAAGACAGGGAAATCTTACCCGAGGGTGTCGGAGATTTCCCTGTCTTGCACTTTTTGCCGGTGTTTGATTTTATTTCTCACTTTTATCAGCTGTTACTTAATTGTTTTGTTTACATTCCCGATCGAGCGTTTTCCCGCAAATTTTGTTTCCATTGCTGAAGTAAATATTCAATTTATTCATATGCATCCGTGTCTTGGCAGTATTTTAAATGTATTTCATAATAAAATACAATGTATTTAATAAATATATGATAAATGTAACTCAACACTACATCTGTGGCTGTGGCTGTGAAAAAAATATTTGAATTTGGTCAAAGGGAGGTAACGTTAGTTACTAACAAGGGAGAGCACTCTATTGTTTACTCAAAGTAAACAAACATTGACTCGATATGATACACCGTGAAACATGAAAGGTGCACGATAGTTAAATTATTAGCTAGCAGAATAGTATACATACATTAATTTAAAAATACTTATGTAATAGAATCGTGGTTAAATGAAAGTAATTCAAATCTTGATTGAAATTGCTGAAGCGAAGTAAAGATTTTACCGGGAAAAGTCGCGTGTGAGCTGTCTTGTACCGAGGGGTACAAGGTACAAGACATATAGAATCTAACACCGGCAAAAGTGCAAGACAGGGAAATCTCCGACACCCGAGGGTAAGATTACAATCGTTCGCTGACGAGGCTCGCCGAGTCAGCAAACGATTGAAATCTTACCCGAGGGTGTCGGATATTTTCCTGTCTTGCACTTTTTGCCGGTGTTTGATTTTATTTCTCACTTTTATCAGCTGTTACCTAATTGTTTTGTTTACATTCCCGATCGAGCGTTTTCCCGCAAATTTTGTTTCCATTGCTGAAGTAAATATTCAATTAATTCATATGCATCCGTGTCTTGGCGGTATTTTAAATGTATTTCATAATAAAATACAATGTATTTAATAAATATATGATAAATGTAACTCAAAACTACACCTGTGGCTGTGAAAAAATATTTGAATTTGGTCAAAGGGAGGTACGTTAGTTACTAACAAGGGAGAGCACTCTATTATTTACTCAAAGTAAACAAACATTGACTTGAAAGTCATACACCGTGAAACATGAAAGGTGCACGATAGTTAAATTATTAGCTAGCAGAATAGTATACATACATTAATTTAAAAATACTTATGTAATAGAATCGTGGTTTTATTGGTGAAGCATGGAGAACTGGGGGTAGTTGACATAAACTGTACAGCATGTATTTGCCGGTAAAACGCACGTGATTTTTTTGTCTTGCACTAGTGCAAGATAAGACAATCTCACATCGCTAAAAATAGGAACTGGTCTATCTCAAAAGTGAGAAAAGGAAATCTCACATCGCTAAAAATAGGAACTGGTCTGTCTCAAAAGTGAGAAATCCTTGGCTCAACCCGTGCCAGCCGTGGGTGAGATAAGAATTTCACGCTACTTTTCCCGTAAAAATGTTTCGTTTCGCAAAATGTCATTGTATCAATAAAATCGTTTAAATATTTACGCTTTGTGTATTTATATAGTCAGCCACTTATCAATTGCCCCCGAAAATCAGGTTACAATAGAAACATGCATCCCTTTCGCATCAGAATATCAAAAACACACGCTTACACAAATTAAGGGGAAATAACTCAGTTTGTTTACATCGTCTGCTAAAAGTGCATATAGCTGTCAAATAAAAATATCCGAGAAAAAGAATCAAACGCCGATAAGAGGGCAAGACGGAAAAATCTCAGACACCCGCGGGAAAGATTTCTATTGGAGCCTCGTTGGAGACCAGAAATCTTTCCCTTGCGTGTCCGAGATTTTTCCGTCTTGCCCTCTTGCCGGTGTTACAGTCATTCTCAGTTAAGTCTGCCAATTCCGGAAAACATGTGTCGCTAATAGTTTTTGTAATGATGGGTGATATTTAGGACTCCATTGTCTCCTGAAAGACCATATATATACTTCTCGATAAAATCGTATACAACTTTTTGTATCCACATCGGTATTTGAAATTTTATACTCCGACAAATGACTCCAAAATAGAAAAATATACATGTCCCCAGTCTATATCACAAACTAAATTGCCATTTATTTTCCAACGGAACCGAATGATTCAGAAGAAAATGAATTTAAATTGTTGTCAGAGATGGAGTTATTTATGTTTCATAATAAGTCTGGTACTGCACAATAACGTTTCCTTTATTTTTGCCTTTTTATTTTGTCGCTGATTTGCACGTTTCCTACGTTACAAACTTTCTCCTAAGCATTAAAGATTAAAATCACACGAATATAAATTTATGTTAAACAGGGCTGCGTATTGATTTTATATCAAAATAATCAGAGAATACTCTATAGACTATTCATAATCATCTTCTAAAAATAAGAATAGATTTTACTGATACTTAGTTAAATACAAGATAAGAATGTTTCCTACGATACTCACGTTTTGCATTAATGGTATGGTTTTTATTTCCAAAGCCGATTCAGGTTTTATACGCATGCAGTCTTCTTATAAAAAACATAATTTATTTGAAGTTGGAGTAAAATATTAAAAAAAATATTGCATCAAATCATCATAAATGTTTCCAACGTTACCGTTTCCTGCGATACCGAATGTTTAAAATCTTCTCAGTCGGATAAAATTATTATTATTTTCAATCCATCCCCAGTCTCAGCACTTTACAAAAAACACCAAACGACATGATTATACAAAAATTAGCTGTACATTCACATGCTTAAAGCATAATGTAACGTAGGAAACCTGTATAAAATAAAGGGGAAAATGTCCCCTTCCGTCTATGCTCACAATTTCAAAATGGTAAAAGATATGCTATTGAAATTTTACAGGTTTGTTACTGATGTATTTTTCTTAAAGGAAACACAAAAATTAGAGGATATTTAGATAATTCATTTTTTTCAAAGTAGCCACACAGAAATGGCATACTTAATTGAGAATGACTGGTTAGATCCTTTATGACTTTCATTCTTCAATTACTGCTTCTGATGAATACTTTGATGTCTTCAAGCTTTTCTCATTCGTTATGGAATATTTCTGTCACATATTACTGTGGGTATGTGCCGTTTTTAACAGTCACGAACCCGTCCGTTATGCTTTCTTCATTACAAGAGTAACACGACGGGTTCGACTATAATGGAGCAGAAAGTACTTATCCTTCTGGAGCGCCTAAATTCGCGCGGTTTTAGGAAGAGTTCATGTTGTTTATTTTGTCTAATTATATGTCTTTTCGTTTTTAGTTCCGTGTAGTGGTGTTCTCAACGATTTCCGCATAAAACGATGTTTGTTTCGTCCTTACGACCTTTTGTGTTGTAAGGAATATATGTTTTATTGATGGTATTGTTTGTATTAGTGCATATTAGTGTTCAACACGATTTCCACATCAGATGATGTTAGTATCACGACGGGTGCCAGTAGAGAAGCAGAACCTACTTACCCTTCCTGTGCCACTGAGTTAATTCCCGTTCATTAAGCGGGGTTGCTCGATCATTAGTTTTCTCCATAATGGTTTGTCGATAATTTGTTGCTTTTTTTCTTTTATTTACCATTGTATCGTTTTCCTTTCGGTTTATGTCTTTTGATTACCCATTTGTTATCTTAAAACATTTCTTACTACATAAATTATTACTTACTCATTTGTTTCGAATCATTTCCATTCCGTCAAAATTTTGTTATTTTCGCCTGCCAGATCACGTGATTTCGATGGAACTAAAGGCCCTGAGTTTCCGGCGTCAATGTACACAACAAAAACTCCAATCGATATGTGCCGTTTTAACGTTCGATTCTCAAGTTAAAAATATCTTAACATTTTCTGTAAAAGACAGATATCAATTAAATTATTTTATTTGTATCAAAGACTTCAACGCAGAGACAAATAATTTTCACTTAAATTATTTTATTTGTATCAAAGACTTCAACGCAGAGACAAATAATTCTTTAAAATTAAATTTGTTTTCTTTCTTTATTTGCGGCTGTCAGCATCATGAAAGGAAAACGATCTGCCTTTATGTATATATTTCTTATATAAGACAGATAGTGGGATACCGAACACCAGTATTTATTCAGCGGTTTCCTTGGCGTCTCCATATTACAATTACTTATAATCTACCGCACCTACGACTATGATATGCTGACGTTGTCACAGTAATAGCCATTCTCTATCCAGAGTTGTCGTTCCTGCTACGTTACACAACATCTCTGTCAACGCTCATTTTACAAGATTCTTGTAAAACTTAGAAACAGTCAACAAAATGTACTTAAAATTGTTTTAATTATTGTAAATATCAATAAAGACGAAAATAAATCACTCATTTCAAATCAATTCTCTCTTAAAAATGATTTTACCCCCACTTCTTGGAGAACTATTTTGCGGAGGTAAAAATTAAAAAGTTAAAAACGATCACAAATCATTTTTAAGAGAGAATTGATTTGAAATGAGTGATTTATTTTCATGTTTATTGATATTTACAATAATTAAAACAATTTTAAGTATATTTTTTTTACTGTTTCTAAATTTTACAAAAATCTTGTGTAATGAGCGTTGACAGAGATGTTATGTAACATAGCAGGAACGACAACTCTGGATAGAGAATGCATAATAGCGTAAACACCGGAAGTCGCCTGCCTATTTGTTCAGACGTCAAGACACGAAAAAGACGAAACGTGGTCGGAATTGACATGATTCGAAACAACCGAATTGGTTTGTGCTACAACGGAAATAATTTATTGTACATAAGACAAGCAGGATAAAGCTTTACATGGATATATGTGTCGTCCGTCCTTAACTGTTTTAAACCTATATCACGTCTTCTTTTGATTTCATTCAATAATTGTTTGGTGTTTTTTCCTCTATTGTTTTCTAATCAAATCATAATATATTTTTTTTTAATTTAGAAATCGTCCCTCGCTACGTAAAATCAATTATAAAAGAGTATCACTTGTATTGTTGTTTTACACCTCACAGCCATATAAACGTCGTCCATGAGGAGTATGATTTGACGGATGCCACTAGTGGAGCAGGAATTGCTTACTCTTCCAAAGCACCTGAGGTCACCTCTGGGATTTAGTGGGGTTCGTGTTACTCGATCTTTAGTTTTATGTGCATGTTTTGTAGATCGTTGTTTGTCCTTTTTCTTTTGATCATTGTTTTGTCTGTTCTTCTTCGATTTACGGATTCTGATTACCTCTTTGGTATCTTCAAACAAACTGAATGACAGATGGCATCTATTCTGTTGATGAGCGGTATTTGTAACTTCTAACACATAACAATAATTTCTGTATACCCGACAAAATAAATGCATACAGACAAGAAGCAATGCCATTGCTTACATCATATGTGCTTGCTTTGCTTGTGTCGTGTAAGTTGACGATTGAAAACGATTTGAAAGGGGCATTAACTGCCTACTGAAACAAATTCAGAACACCATGTATAATAGATGAAGGTTGAAGGAGCAACATATAAGACGTATTCTACCAGACACAAATACTTGCAGCACTATAAATAAGAAACATACACTTGTCCATGTTTGCTAATTATACACTATATAAAAGACAAATTCAAACAGTAAGTATAACACTAAGGTGTGTACATGAAAGTAAGTCTATCAGAAAGGGTGGAAGTGATTTGACCAATAATTTAAAATACTTACCCACATCTGCAACACTGCCATCTATGTTTTGGTGTAGAATATCTGTAAGTATATATGATATCAACTAGGTAACAAAGTTTAACCCCGCCACTTTTTATTAAGGTGTCTGTACCAAGCCAGGCGAGTTAACGGTCATGTGTATGTGTGTTAGGGGTATGGATTTTGCTTGTTTCCGCAGATTTCTGATTGGTTTTCGGAACTGTCTGTATTTTATCATTGTATACTACATTTGTATTTGCTTTGCTTATTAGTCGATTTGGGAGTTTTTGTAAACCATTTGTAAACTCTTTAGTAGTCCGTTGTGGTCTGGTTAATATGGACCACTTACCAATAAGTTGTTTACTAAAGAGCCGACCATGTAACTATTAGTGAAGCTAACAAAAATCATAATTCATAATATCCACTATAGCTTTGGATTATATAGTTTTTGCATCTTTCAGGTCGATTGATATTTTCTATAAAATTGAGAGACAGAAATGTTTAGCGGAAAAAAACATACCCCCTTCAGCTCAACAGTTAAATGATCGTTTCATGACCGCGTGTTTATTTTTATTACACCTGGTGTTTATACCTGTCAAATTAATATAAATGCCTTCATACAACTGTTTGTACACTTACATGCTAGCGGGTGGTATCATCTTTGGTAACCTATTTGGTCTTGGTTCCATATCTCTGTAATATAGTGTTTTACTATATCATTATTCTACTTCATGAAATGGTGGTTAATGTTAAAATAACAGGTAATTTAAGTAATAGGTAACAAAAATATTCAAATGTATTTCACTTTTTAGTAATACGTGTACCCACTACGCACAATATGGAAATTCTCAGGAAAATCCTCTTAAGTTTAGCTGCCTAGAAAAAAGTACATATTTTAGCTGCTAAGAACAATTGCTTAAATTTGAGTTTCTCAAGAAAATTACCTACATTGACCTGCTCGTGTAAATTACCTTAAGTTATGCTGCTCATGAAAATTGCGTTTACTTGAACTCACAAGGAAAATTACCTTAAGAAAGTTTGCATATGCCAAAGGGGTACTCAGAGGGCGTAAAAATGATATACAATACAATGGCCAAAAGAAAAAGGACAAAAAAGAAAAACAATAATCCAGAAAAATAAACCACTATATAGAAAGCTAAAATTTTACCAACACGAACTCCACTAAGGCCGTGGTAAACGCAGGTGCTCCGGGGGCTTAAGCAATGTCTACTCCACAAGCGACACCCGTCGTGTTACTCTTGTTACAAAGAAGGTGATCAGTTATGAATGAGGTAACAATGAGCGAGTATTGTGACGACTACAAACGGAACATATCCGTCGTCATTTGTAACACAGATATTTCGTAACGTATTACCTAGTCATGATGGCGACCATAAAACTTACGAAGTGATGACTTCAACTTAATCAATAGGGACCCTTGTGCAGTGCCTTCCTCATCAGCAGCAATGCGGGAGGAAATCCTGGCAGAACCGCATGCTCTGGAATACCGCATCAACTGATAGATATATACTCGATATGCTAGGTGCTGCTAGAATGTTGATACATTTGTACATATAAATGGAAAGTTCAAATGGGAAAATTGAAATAATCTCTTTTGTCGTAAAGTTTCATTCTTCATCGGTCCTTATTGCAAATTCATGTGTGTGTGTAGGTCAGGATATAAGAAGAGTTTGAAGATACCAAAGGGATAATCAGAATCCGCATATCGAAGAATGGCCAAAGGGACAAACAACGATCAACAAGACATACACATAAAACTAAAGATCGGGTAACACGAACCCCCCTAAAAACCGGGGTGAACTCATGTGCCCCGAAAGGGTAAGCAGTTCCTGCTCCCCTAGTGTTACCCGTCGTGTTAATATAGTCACAAACCGGGTGATAAGAATGAGATAATGGACAAGTGGAACATCTGTGGTCACTTGTGACACAGATATTCCTTAACGGTCAACCAAGTTATGGTGCAGATCTATCTGTATCTGTGGTAGCCTTCTTTTCAAGTTTAATGGTATTGATGCATCATCATAGTCATCAATATGGGAATTGTATAGTAAATGGACATCATCTAAATAGTGGAGCGTGAAATGCTGAGAAAAATTACATTAACCTTATCAAAATATAAACTACTTACATAAAATTAAATGATCCAAATAATGTCTCTATATCTCCCTCTGTAACCTTTGGAGGAATGTACTTTACAGAGGGAATATATTGCATGGATGGGTAGTGGAAACTTTTTGCTTCCTGGTCAAGTTTCTTTAGTTTTAGAATTAGTGAACCATCATTCTTCGATTGGGTTAAATCATGATGACGTCTCTGTAAGTGTTTCCCTTTCTCTACTGCCTCGTGTAGAGTTTCATTCAATTCTATAAATTGATGCTTTCTCTTGTCTGCTTTCTCTTTAACACTTATCAACATTAAGGACACTTGTTTATCAACAAGTTCTTTAATGGCGTCCCCGTGTAATTTAATTGATTTGTTCACGGCATTTATTTCAGACTCAAAACTAGCAAGGCTGTTTTCCATATCATTTTAATTCTTCTCCGCGCCAGCAATTCTTGGGGACATACGACTGCCAAAGCATTTTCACGCATTGTTGCCGTTTCATCAATGTCGGACAACTTATGACCTTTATGTTCTCGGACAACACACATCTTGCAGACAGGAATGTCACATCGATCACAAATGAAAATGAATTCACTATCGTGCTCTTTGCACGTGCTGGTCATCTCTAATATGGAATAGGCCGTTTTCTCGCTATCAAGGCGACGTACATTTGTTTTATCCTTAACCGGGTCTTGCATTTTATCTGGAGATTTTGGTTCTTTTTCAATTTCACTTTCAGTAAGTTCAAATATACGTTTTTGTTTTTCTGTATCATTTACATCATCTGGGGTTTTAGGAAGAGGCTTGTTCCCGTCTGGTGATTTGACTACTCCGCTGTTTACTCCGGGTGTATCTTGCTCGATAGGGCTGTTTACTTCACTGGTCTGTTTTGTCTTCTCGTTGGTTTCCGGTGTAGCTTGTATATTTTCGTTGATTTCCGGTGTATCTTGTTTGGCTTTGTTGGTAATTTCCGTATTGTCTTGTGTTTCAATGACGTTCGCTTCTTTTTCTTTCGTAGTTTGTTTGCTTGCTTCGGGGCTTTTTTTCTCGTAAGTTGCAGCCTTTTGCAACGTTTCAGAAGTATCATCGATGGGTATGTCAACCGACGCAGAATTGGCATCTCCATAGTGATGTGGCATGTTCTCAATATCAAAGTCACCCATTTTGACGGAATTAATTGTCTTTGGCTGATCTATCACTCCTATAATACTTGTATATTCCTCGAGGTTTCCAATATTATCAATTACAACTGGTGATACTAGTATATTATGAAAAATGTGACTCGGGAATTGTTCCAAAGAGAGATGTGAACGTTTACAGTTCGAACAGAATACTTTATATAAATAAATACACAGCTTGTCTCCAATAGAATCGGAAAAGATAACGCCATCGATGTTTTGACAGAACAGTAACATTGTTTCGAATTAAGTTCAAACCCACTAAAACATTAATCAGATTTATCAAAAATAAACCTTTGAATTTAAAAACAAAAGTTTTAATCTGTTTATATTATAATCAATCTATAGTACAAACAGAGATTGATTTTGTTTTTAAATTCATGTACTCAATGATCAGAAACAAAGACAATGGAATGATAGTTTTGGTTGAAAAGAGCTGAGTGAACAAAGCAAAATTTATTTAAATTTTACCTTCAGTTCAACTTAAACTATGTGCATATGAATACCGGTATATTTATGTCACATGGTCTTTGAGTTTATATATATCCCAGACAGGTGTGAAACGAGAATGTATAATTTGTCAAAGTTTTCCTTTTGCGTTCAGTAGTACCTGTTAATCAAGTTGGTGTATAATTTTGTAGAGGAAGATGATGCGTGTTCTTATGCGCCTTTTCTCTAAAATTGACCGAATTAGTGGTTATAGCATTTCAGTAACCGAGCTGCCGGTATTGTGGTATCTGTTGCAGGTGTACCTAGCTGCTCTGCGCTGGACCATCTCAAGTCAGTGTATTTGAGATTCTGTATCATGGTTGGTCCCAGACGCAGCTGCTGTATTCTAGATTTGGTCTTGCGAGTGATGTGTAAGCTCTTTCCTTTACTGTTTTTGAATTGACCCTTAGGTTTCTCTTAATAAAGTTTAATTTTTGTATGGCTGATGTTGTGATGGTATTGACATGTTTGTGCCATTTCAAGCATGTTTGTATTGTTACTCCGATATATTCGGTGGATGTTTCTTTTTGCAGTACATGTTGGTGAAGTGTATAGTCAACTTTTATTGGGTTTTGTTTAGTTGTTACCTGAAGAGCTGAGCAGTTGTTTGGATGGAACGACATGAGATAGACCTTCTCACATTGTTGACCGCCGCTCTACCAACTGAGCTAGTTAAAGGAGGTTATGAACCTACTACGATCCCTATAACATTAGGTAGGGGGCGTTAACGTTCTCGTTACAATATTTATTTTAACAATGATGCCTTTAAATACCGTTAGTTTGTCCTTTGTGAGTGTACAAAATGAGCTTTTGAAAGATTGTAATTTGGTAGACCAATCAGTATACAGGAGAATGATATTGTTTTATTACGTTGCACGGTTATCACGATCACATTTCGTGTATACATTGATTTCTATCAATTAATATCGTCTTGATTCAGAGCTTGAGTTTGAAGTTTGCAAAAGGAGTGGTACGTGTCATGTATTCTCTTATCCGAACATCTGGACATTTAACAGTAATAATTGTTTGGGGTGAAGACAACAGGAATCCTCTGGATTTTACCTCAATTTCAATGGAAAATTTAAATATATATATTTTTTTAATTGAAATAAACCCGTCTAACGTAAATTTATAAAAATCAAACGAGATGTCTGATATAGTGTCTATAAGGACCAATATTTAACTTCTGTTGGAAGATCTCGAATAAATTGTATATATACTTGTATTGGTATCTATGTAAAATCCCGAGGATTTTGCTTAGCTTCACCTCATAATATTTTCTTCATATCAGAAACTCTATCTGTGGCAATAAGTATACACTGTAAATCACGGTGTATATTCATAACGACTCCTTTCCGATTAAATCGGCGTTCTTGCCTCCTTTCCGAATCAGGAAACGCTTCCATTTCTACTTTTGATTTATTTTCACAACAGTGGGTACGTTTTGTCAATTTATCTTTTAATTGCCATGTTTAGCGATTGAAAACTTAGATGACGGAACACAGTATACATACAAGAAATTGAAATAAGATCCTACGTGATCTCACTGGGCGAAGATGATTTAATTTTCAGCGCACAAAAAATATTTGTTACGTATTTACGCAACACCAAGAAGGAAAATTAAAAAAAAGTGATGTTTCTAGAGTAAACCAATTACACAACAATTTTAAGACAATAACAGTTCCATTGAAATATATAATAGGTTTATATCAAAGTTTGCATGTACATAAAGTGAGATTATTGTAAAACAAGTCTAGAACGCCTCCTTTCAGAGCATGGAAACGATTCTTTTCAGATAACCATTCATTGTTTGACTTACATACGATTTCATGGATTTATTTTACCACATTTCAGTGTGTAGATTTTTTACTTTTATTTTGTTTTATTTTTGGTGTTTTAACGCCACTTTCAACAATATTTCAGCTATATCATGGCGACCAGTTTTAGTGGTGGAGGAAGCCGGAGTACCCGGAGAGAACCACCGACCATGGGCAAGCAACTGGTAAACTTTATCACTTGCGACTGCGAGTGGAGTGCATCCTTTTTAGCTCACCTGTCCAAAGGCCATGTGAGCTTTTGTAATCACTTGGCGTCCATCGTCCGTCACATTTAAATTTTCTCTTCAGAAACCACTGGGCCAATTGCAACCAGCACTACTCCATGGGCTATTGTAAATTGAAAATCTATGATTTGGGGGGTTCACAGGAGTTATCGTTTGTGTATTTGTTGTTGTTGAATATCTTGATTCTGTTGATTCATTCTGGTCTTTTGAAAATTTCACTCTTTTAGTAACCAAAGTCCTTCATGTTTAATCAGTTCTAAAATGAGACAGAAATCATAAAGTATGATAAAGTTTGCTATCTATCATTGTATTACCGTTAATGACCGCCTCATTTGTAAAATAGAAGAATGTTTGCTATTCATGAATACTAATATACAATGACTGGAGGTTGACAGCGGACGAAAATTAACATACATTTGACGGATAGCCATCACAAGAAGAATAAACAAAATATACAGATTTAAAATATGAGTACAACAGCTGATATAAAGGTCTTTCAAATCAGATCAGCAACTCGTGTACCGTACATGGCAACCGTCATGTAACAAAAACAATGCTGTTCAAACTGTAACAGACAGTATAAGTATTTAAACAATGGCGAATGAATTGTTATTTCTAGATTGATCAATATTGCGGTTTAAGGAATATTAAAATTGTGTATCGTTGTTTCAATACTTGGTATGTCTGTAGCAGC
>MJUT01001314.1:192995-229085 GCA_002080005.1 Gigantidas platifrons | reverse complement strand
AAGATGTAAATTTTAATAGTATAAATTAATAATGACAATGTCCAGAAACACAATCAGCTGGTGATATTAATGAGGTCAGATTTCTGTCATTCTGTACCGACTGTAGAGAATCATAAATAAGATCTTTAGGCCTAGAACTTTTTCACTTTTATACTAACACTTACGTGATCTTTTTGATTCGCAGTATCCATTATTTTGTCATATGTGAATTAGTCACCCCCTTTCATGCAGGTTAATTTTAAAAGGAAAATAATCAATTAACTGACTAAAAAGATGAAAACAATTTAAAAAAAGGTGTGATGCATTATAAAAGTGTATGCAAGTGAGTAAATGATTTATTTTTAGAATTCACAACTATGTCATGTCATTTGTTTTCTTTATAGCAAGTGAACACATACAATTAACTGTAGGCCAAGTACCTACTGACACCAATTATAGTTATTCTCTATACCAAGTATTAGTCTTTCACCAGTTATAGTTATTCTCTAAGCCAAGTATTGGTCTGACATCAGCTATAGTTATTCTCTACACCAAGTATTGGTCGGAAACCAATTATAGTTATTCTCTAAGCTAAGTATTGGTCTGATACAAATTGTAGTTATTCTCTACACCAAGTATTGGTATGATACCAATTGTAGTTATTCTCTAACCAAGCATTGGTCTGACACCAGTAATAGTTATTCTCTACACCAAGTATGGGTCTGGCACTAGTTATAGTTATTCTCTAAGCCAAATATTGGTCTGATATCACTTATGGTTATTCTCCAGAGAAGACTTCATAAGTTTACAACTTGTGTCTTATCCATTTATCTTATTTTGTATGACAATAAAATATGTTTAAAGTAGTTATTCTCTACACCAAGTATTGGTCTGATACCAATTGGAGTTATTCTCTACACCAAGTATTGATCTGACATCAGATATAGTTAATCTCTAGTATTGGTCTAACACCAGGCACCACTTATAGTTATTCTCTACACCAAGTAAAGATGGTCGAATTGTCACTTGGAAGATGTGATTACCAATTACATGGACCTATCATCACATTATGATAGTGTGAAATGTTATAAATTATTATTATTATTTACAATATTTATATAGCTCATTCTCTAGTTGAAATTACTCTAAGCGCTTAACATGATAAAAAAAATCATACAATAAAACTGAACATAGAATACATGTATAACAACAAAATAATTAACTAAAAGAGAAATATTTTTCTTATAGGAATTCGAGAAATTAACAACGATTTACCAATAGATGAGCTTACTTTATCAGTTGACAATGATTTTCTCAACGATGAAAAAAATAAAAAAAAATTAATAATGACAATGTCCAGAAGCATAACCAGCTTATAAAAGGGTCAGATTTCTGTCATTTTGTAGGGAATCAAAATAAGATCTTTAGGCCTAGAACTTTATCACGTTTTTACCAACACATACATGGTCCTTTTTTTAGATGCTTGACCTCTGAATTATATTTTTTCTTTGTTTTGTTGATTGTTGCCAAAAGGACATTAATATCAACGTACACTATTGTGCATTACCTAAAACCTAATTAATAGTGAACCCTGTTATACTACCAAGAACTATACATAGACCCAAACGCAAAAAATTAACCAAGTGGCTAGAGTGTAAAATGTAGGTCATGGTGATCTAGTTACTGGTGCACCCCTTTGTTCTATTCAAGATCTATCATAGCCACTAACAAAATATCATGGTTTTACAGCGCAAAAACTAAATGAAATGGAATTAGACTCCCTCTTTATTAACTTTCTGTTTACATTTTTTTTTATTATGTCATCTTTTTTCCCTTTAATTGTCGTGTTCGTGTCCATATATTCATACAATCTTATAGTAACAATAGTTTGCATATGTCGGTGACATGGGAGGGTCCAGCTTTTTATGTTAGAGGGGCGTAAAATAGTCACGGGGTCCTCAGCGAGTCCTTCGATGTGACGATTACTGGCATCATCTACTTCAAGCTCGATATCAGCACGGTGCAAATTGCGATAGCCCAAAGGACCAAACCAATGCACTGTAAACCACAAAAATGTGTCGTTTCCCCCAGTACTACGATGTTCCATTCACATAATTGATTGATTGATTTTTGGTGTTTTAACGCCACTTTCAACAATATTTCAGCTATATCATGGCGACCAGTTTTAGTGGTGGAGGAAGCCGGAGTACCCGGAGAGAACAGCCGACCATGGGCAAGCAACTGGTAAACTTTATCACTTGCGACTGCGAGTCGAGTGTACCCTTTTTAGCTCACCTGGCCAAAGGCCATGTGAGCTTTTGCAATCACTTGGCGTCCATCGTCCGTCACATTTAAATCTTCTCCTCAGAAACCACTGGGCCAATTGCAACCAGCACTACTCCATGGGCTATTGTAAATTGAAAATCTGTAATTTGGGAGGTTCACAGGAGTTATCGTTTGTGTATTTCTTGTTGTTGAATCTCTTGATTCTGTTGATTCATTCTGGTCTTTTGACAACTTCACTCTTTTAGGAGGGTGTAACCAAAGTCCTTCATGTTTAATCAGTTCTAAAATGAGACCGAAATCATATCAATCATAAAAAACCCAATGACCATTCTATACCCTTAAACGCAACAGATAAATCGAGGGGCTAACAATTTATATCGAAAATAGAGTTTACTGTCTTTACAGTGAAATTATTATATCCCCTAACGTCTTTGTATGCCTATTAAGTTGGTGTTTTAGCATTTTTAGACATGTCATTGGGCACGTCCGATGCTCTCATTTTCATATGAATATTTTAGTTTTCTTTGTGGGTCTGTCTTTAATTGTTCTGTGTTATTTGTGTGACTTTTTTTCTTGACTTTGTCACGTTCTTTTACATGTTTTCACAATCATGATAATATTGTTCAAACTGTTTAATATCATCGATTCACCTTCTAAAACTGGAATCGTTTCTTTGCACTCTCAAAGGAATCGTTTCCAGAATAGATGTTTTATTCGACTGATCGGAAAAGAGGCGTTTCTTTGATTTTTGTAAATCACCAATTTTTCGGAAATTTACTGAAAAAATGAATCGACAAAATACGAATGTATAACAAGGACGGTACCAGATTGCAAAATAAGGGTGATAATTTAATTGTCTGTCTCATATTTTGAACATTAAAGTGATTTATGTACGACACACTCACCTCACCATTTACAGTGTCACAGATTTCGTCCAGAAGATAGGTCAACTAACCCTTTTCAAGCTAATTTGAGTTACTATGATGATTGAAATGTTCCGTGAACTGCTCAGAAAAGTCTTACATACCTTTTGTTTTCATATCAATCAGTTTGAAATGCATGTTGTCTGAACATAGCTCCGAAAGGTTGCGTTTCCTGATTCGGAAAGGAGGCAAGAACGCCGATTTAATCGGAAAGGAGCCGTTATGAATATACACCGTGTAAATTCTACTTGATATAGCGTAATTGACAAGAACATTTTTATTTTTATTTTACCTTTTACCTGATAGTGAACTTTTAAACATATATGGATTTATTATAAATAAAGTTCCATTCGGCACATTTATAAGCTGTGATATGTGACATTTCGAGACGATCATTGTGAAGAACATTTATTAGAGTTTAGTAACAAACAAGGAGGAACTGACTTGAAATTTTAATGTTATAGAATTAGAATTAGAATTATCTTTATTAACCAATTAAAGGGCCCATATAGGGCAAATACAAGAAATATATATAAACAAAATAATAAAAATAATAATACACATTCATAAGAGGGAAAGAGGTGCTTGATTGACAGATAATACAATACAGTTTAGGTACAACACATATAATTATAGTGTATATACATGTATATATATAATTATATAGTATAAAATCAAGGCATGTGTTCATGGAGAAATTTACCAACAGAGTTAAGTATTTCATGGTCCTCACAGTTTAGAATAAAGAATAATTTTTGTTCATCACTTAATTGATGGAGATCTTGAAGTTGAACTTTTGAATTTAATTGACTAAATATATCTTTTCGTTCCTGGTTAAACTTGTCGCACTTCAATTATAATGTGTGTGGGTATATAAAACCCATATCTTACCTTTTAAACCCTCCTCGTTTTTAGATATTTTAATTATTTTAACTTTTAAATTTTTTAAATCGAGCTACAAATTTTAATATATGTATATATCAAGTGTGGTGGAATAGGCAATTCCATTCACTGTGGATACAGCACCGGCACACAACGCACTGTAGATAATAGCACCATTGTTCTACATACCGATGGTATGGTTGCCCTACACAGAGCGTACAGAAGAAGAAGATGTAAGATGTAAGATTGGCCAATAATATAGTGTGATATCACTCCTGAATCGATAATTGTGATTGTTATATTGTTGCGATGTCATTACTGTATGCATGATACTGTAAACTTTTTTTTTAATTGTTCAGATTTATTTTAGCAATAGTCTTTAATTGGATTTTTATCTCATCTATTTATTTATAAATTCATCTATAAATCTCATCTAATCAAGTACACAGAAATGTACATAACCACTTGTTGCGATTCAATAAGCGCGTCTTCATGTTGTTACGGTCAGATATTGTCGATATTATTTTAGCATCCACAAAATTCGCAATTTATATTTACCGTAGCGCCATTTTCAATCAGCTGAATTTTCATATTTGGTTTCCATTCATAACAGAGTTTAAATGTGAGAAGATACTTTGTAAACTCGGACCTGTATGACTGTAAAACACATTTCTTGTCCATCTATGGTTAATATTTCGACTATATTGGTACCTAGACTTTACTAAGAATACCTCAATCAGTCAATAATGTGACTTTATTTTTACATTTTAGTTACCCACAGGCACAGACACTCGACACTATCAATCATTGAAAAAAACATAGTTAATGTCTTGTAGCTGTGTAATAATTTGGGCGAAAGAGGAGGCTTCCAATGCAAAAATGTAAACAAATTACTTTATTTTTTGGTGACTGTTGGTTTTCACTTTTAGTTACATTTTTGGATGTTAAAACTAGTCTACCTAATGTTTTCTCAGCCACATGATTTATTTGATTGCAGGTGACATTACATTGACACAAACCACTTTTCATGCTGCCAAGGACGTCTATATACGTCAGGGATGGGGTAATCGTAATCATCTGTAATCTATTACATTTTTAATTATGAGTAATCATAAAATTTTATGATTACAAATAATCATGTAATCGATTACTGAGGAAAAAAGTGGTGTAATCATGATTACTTTTGATTACATTTTGATTACATTGCAATAATTCGGTTGTTTCGAATCATGTCAATTCCGACCACGTTCCGTCTTTTTCGTGTCTTGACGTCTGAACAAATAGGCAGGCGACTTCCGGTGTTTACGCTATTACTGTGACAACGTCAGCATATCATAGTCGTAGATGCGGTAGATTATAAGTAATTGTAATATGGAGACGCCAAGGAAACCGCTGAATAAATACTGGTGTTCGGTACCCCACTATCTGTCTTATATAAGAAATATATACATAAAGGCAGATCGTTTTCCTTTCATGATGCTGACAGCCGCAAATAAAGAAAGAAAACAAATTTAATTTTAAAGAATTATTTGTCTCTGCGTTGAAGTCTTTGATACAAATAAAATAATTTAATTGATATCTGTCTTTTACAGAAAATGTTAAGATATTTTTAACTTGAGAATCGAACGTTAAAACGGCACATATCGATTGGAGTTTTTGTTGTGTACATTGACACCAGAAGCTCAGGACCAGCAGTTCCATCGAAATCACGTGATCTGACAGACGAAAATAACCAAATTTTGACGGAATGGAAATGATTCGAAACAACCGAATTATATTGTTACAAATTTATTAGTAGGAATTGTTTATTTGTTATAAGGATGTTTCCCCTTTTCACATTATCTAATCACATAACATTTGTTATTATACCTCACTAACTTCTCATTGGCTTAAATTAAATCACATGACCTGAAACAATTTTAACGTTTTGTGAAAGTTAACCCAAACGGGAAACAACTAGTTGTTTACCGGGTAACAACCCTATTGTTCCCCGGTAAACAACCCATTGCGTGCCTCAAAAGGGAAACAACTCTTTCCGGAAGTGACATTGTCGTCTGTTTGTTTACAATTTGGTCGGACCAGCAGGATGGCAGTCGTTAACTCTTCTACTTCTACATGTATTTATTTAAATGCCCAATCCTTGGTCTGTTGTTCGGTATAATAAAACAGTTATTGCCGTCAATGGATTGTGAACATCAGAATTGTTAACCCTCAAGGGGTTGTTTCCCTTGGGCTAAAGCCCTCGAGAAAACAGCCCCCTTCAGGTTAACAATTCTGGATGTTTACATCCATTGAAGGCAATAATTGTTTAATATGCATTTAGCTGATTAAATACAGCTTTGGGCTACTAAATAAAAATTAAGTTCAATAACTTGGAATGGGAAAACTACATCTAATCTAGTGACACATTTGAAGGTAAGATTTTATTTTTTATCAAAATAATTTTAAATTTTACTTTAAAGAAACCAGCTTTGTCCAACTAAACCTGATTACAATACAAACAGATTATTAAATGCTATTGTTTGTAATTAACTTGTATAAACACTTAAACAGACTCTAAGTCTATTAATTAAAATTAATCAAAATTTGATATTTAAATCAAAATAACATTATTCAAATTCAAACTCAGGTTTAAATTATTGATGAAATAAAATGTCATTGTTCAGTAAAGTCTAAATAAGCATAAAATTAAAAAATTTTGTATTTATTTTTTACAGAGAAAGCACAGAGAAATCTACATTCAACAGAATTATGATGATTTGAAACTTAGACTGTAACTACATGTTAATCCAAATTTTGTCAAAATCCATGTTTATCACAACTTTAAATTCATACATAAAACTTTTTCTGCCACAGATGTGTATTACCTATGCCAAAGAAGCAAATTATTTTCTTTTATACAGTGAAGGTATCTAATGTAATCATATGTAATCATGATTACTTTGATAAAAGTAATCATGTAATCGATTACATTTAAAATGATGAGTAATCATAATGTAATTGATTACATTTTATGCACAATGTAATCATGATGTAATCGATTACATTTGAAAGTAATCAACCCCATCCCTGATATACGTCCTTGATGCTGCTGATGGAATTGCACATCCATCGCTAATCTCGTTGAGATTAGGATTCCGAAGAAATTTTTGTCTGTATCTTCATCCTAATCTCGTTTCAAGCCCTATCAAGGGTATTCTGGAAATTTTAAATTTGACCCCCTGGTGCATTCCGATGGATATTTTGGCATGGGCGGATTGTGTCAGATCAAGTGTAGGTAAGATTTCATATATAGACATATTTTCTAGTTAAAATCTGCAAAAATATTGACATTTCCTTACCTTTTACAGCGTATATCCGACAAAATAATCCAAATTTTACTTTGAATGGTCCGCCATTTTACTGTACTCTAGAACTACACCACGTGATCAAAAATCGTGACGTATTTTGCTATAGTCTGTTTCGTAGTTCGAGATGTCGATGTCAGGATACTAGTAATACAACAATTTGACATAGGAATCTCAAACTACGAAACAGACTATAGCAAAATACGTCACGATTTTTGATCACGTGGTGTAGTTCTAGAGTACAGTAAAATGGCGGACCATTCAAAGTGAAGTTTGGATTATTTTGTCGGATATACGCTGTAAAAGGTAAGGAAATGTCAATATTTTTGCAGATTTGAACTAGAAAATATGTCTATACATATATGAAATCTTACCTGCACTTGATCTGACACAATCCGTCCATGCCAAAATATCCATCGGAATGCACCGGGGGGTCAAATTTAAAATTTCCAGAATACCCTTGATAGGACTTGAAACGAGATTAGGATGAAGATACAGACAAAAATTTCTTCGGAATCCTAATCTCAACGCGGATCAGCTATTATTGTGGTGTCTGCACTGAAATAGTCTGAATATCTACATGTACCAAATTCAAGCAAAAAGGAGTTAATAAAAGTTGGCATACTTACACATGACGTATATGTTGTTCTATTTTTACTCAACACATTTTTTTTTTAATTTGGAAAACTTTTTTATCTGAATTTCATATGTAGATATTCGGTATGGACAGCACAATCGTGGTTAATCTGCGATTGAGCTGCAATTTTATCAGCAGCATGACAAAAGTGGCTTATGTCAATGTGTAGTTGTCTGCAATCAAGTAAATCATACAAAACCTTACTTTTCAGCAAACAATAAAAAATGTTAAAAAAAACCCCAAATAAATATATATGAAATACTAGATTTTGTGTACAGAATTAACGAAATACATGCACACACAATAGAAGTACTGGTAATCAATTATTCATTGAGTCAATCAAAATTAAACAGCAACAATAAAGCAGAATCAGCTAACAATGATATTTAAGCACACAAAAATATAAAGAACCAAATACATACCTGCCAACCTCTGAAACACCAAATCAGGGTCATGACCCTCATTCTTAAATGAAGATGAGGGTCATAACGCGTAACAACATTTTCGGCCATAATTATTGTAAATCGTATGATATCATGGTCCAAATATAACAGATATACACAAAGATGTACATTTTTTAGACATACAAGCAAGGAAAGCTGTAGGATTATATATATATATATATATATGTTGTCACAGGGGCCGGAACATTGAGCGAGTGAGTGATTGTTGTTGAATGCCAAATAAGTATTTTTTTTTATTTTTTTTTTTAATTGATTGTGTTGAGAACTTTATATTCCTTATAACATTTCCTTTCTGCCTACGTCTGTCAATTAGAATTGACATAGATAATTCTTGTGGTTTTCAAGATTAAAGGGACAGTGATCACTTTAAAAAGTAAAATCAGACAAATGCCCAATATACGATAATTTCAAGATATTGAGTTGTCTTGAGGTCTTTTTGCAAAATTTGTAATTAAATTGTATCAATTTTTCTAGTTATACAAATTAAGCCTAATATATATACATTTGTTATATGTAGTTTTAACAGCTTCTTAATGGGAGGAGATGAAAGTGAGTGATTACAGAATCCATGGAACTTCTTCTTTATATGGTATTTCATATTATAAAATAATGTCATGTTTGTTTACCAAATGAGTGACTACAGAACCCATGGAGCCTCTGGTTTATATTTCAGATATAAAATAATGTCATGTAGAAAGACAAACAGCTGTACTCGACATAAAGATTTGAAACCAGTAACAGTAGATATACAGAAAGCCAATCACTCATATATTATAAACCAAGTACAGATAGAAAATGGTAAGAAATTACTGTCAGAGTATGTAGTTGGTTTATGCTGTCTAACAACAATTTCAACAATATTTCAGTTATATCGTTGCGGTCAGTTTTATTGGTGGAGGAAACTGGAGTACCCAAAGAAACCCCACCAACCTGTCACAAGTTACTGACAAACTTTATCACATAATGTTGTATCGAGTACACCAATACTACACCTCGACATGAACAGGGATTGAACTCGCAACTATTCTGTCTATAGTGGTGAGAGGGATTGAACTCACAACTATTCTGTCTATAGTGGTGAGAGGCATTGATTGCACTACCATATCATCATTATTGTGCTATAAATAAATGTTTTGTTAAAAATAGATAATTGGTTTAGGACTTTGTACAGAAAGTTTGTGTGGCAAAAACAAATTTGACAGAGAGAAAACCCTGATGAGACTTTCTGTGTTAATTAATGTACTATCTAGGAATTGGTTTTTTGTGTTTTGGTGCCTTGCTAATTACATTTGTATATACACAAATGTTTTTTTTATTGCAGAAGTTGGGAAAGGAAATATAAATTGGTTTAATGAAGCTTCTCGTCAACCAGTTAAACATGACACAGGTGACAATTCTCAGGCTACAGATACAGATATACGACTTTCACAGAAAGCCAAAGCTTCTAGTCAACAACATGAACAGATCAGACATGACAACTGCCAGCCTGCAATTAATACAATCTCTAAGAAAATTGTTGATGGTGAGAAAATAATAAAGTTTTGGTAAATTATTAGCTTGGAGGAAAATTGTGTCGCAAGTTTTTGTCAGCAATTTGTGTCTGCATCATGCCTTTACTTTATCTACTTTGAAATTACTTAGATTGATTGTTTCTATTGTCCTCTATAAAACTATGGTTTTGTTTTTATCAGAAATCCAAACAGCCACCACTGTAGGACATAGTCTAATATAGGAAAATGTAAGCAAAAATTCTGGTCTAACATGGGAGGACTGTTATTAGATGGATAGCTTAAGTTTAAGAGATATGCACATTGAAGATGATAAAAAGTCTTAAAATGTTCTTGTCAAGTCACAAGTAAGAGAGTTTCTCAACAATTTCAAACCATATTTTATGCACAAGCTATATATCAAGAATGTCTCAGTCATTTGAAAACCAAAATGTTTCATAAAAAAAGAATTTTACTGATATAAGGCATGTCAGCTTGTGTATAATGCTAATGCTAATACAATTTCCATTTGTCATTTGGCTATAGTAAGATAAGTTAAATGGATGTCTTCCTGACAATAAAAAATGAACATTACTGTGATTTATTTTACAGATTCTTGTACAGAACGTAGCCCAGTTAATCACACTGGAATGATATTAGATTCCCAGTTCTCTACCACAAGTCCTATGACAGCATGGATGCCTCCTTCATTAGGTAGAAGGTATGTTAAGTTTACAACTGTAAAGAGCTAAATAATTTAAGATAGGAGGGGTGTATTAAATACAAATTATAGACATTTTTGCGGTCGTGTTATGTTTATGGTGCTCTCGTCTGTCTGTAGACTAAATGGTTTCCATACGATAACTTGCGTTCTAGTTGACTGATCTTTCTTAATTTTTAGCACAACAATTTTTTGCACAGAATGAAGGTTGATAATTTAGGATGTTGTAGCACTACTTATTTCCAAAAAGGGACCCCAAGGTGCAAAATTTGATGTTTCTGTTTTTTTGTACAAAGGGGGTTTATTGCTCATCTGATTTTGATGTGTTTTTTTTTTTTTTAATGAATTCTTTTTGAAAATTCATCTCGGAAAGATATTTTTTTGTGTTTTTATGTAACCTTTTGTGTTTTTCCTCTAATTTTAATGCCATATTATTATATTTTTTTTTACAAAAGGATCGTCTTTGTCAGTTATTGATGGGCCAGGATAATGTGTTAGAGCTATTTTTTTTCTCAAAATTTCCACTATATTACATATTTGGAAGGTATATAGAATTTTTGTTTTTCATCCAATTTTGATGCATTTTTTTTCTTTGGATTGATTTGCAGAGAGCTTACTGTATTATGTCAAAGGATTTCCTCTATCTCTTATGGTATCCGAGTTAAACTTGACCGAAGGCCACAAGTGCTAAATTCTCAAATTTTGACATTATTATTTTTATCCAATTTAAATGCATTTTTGGCAAAGCAAACGTCTCATCTCTATGAGTTATCTTTGAGACAGAAAATGAGTTATGGAAATTAGAAACTCAGTTTTGCCAAAATTCCGATATTTCGCATATACAATGTATGGAAGATATACACAATTAATATTTTTCATTTAATTTTTTAAAAGTTGTAAATGTTCTATTTTCTGTATCAACAACTGTTACAATCCAGCCAGAAGTATGATTTTACTAGAAGTTGTAAATGATTTTTTTCTATTTCAGCCCAACCACTGGGTCAGCTCAGCAGTATGATTCCCAGTATGTTCTTATAAAAAGTCTAGGCTTAAATGACTCCACCCTTAGTTGGACTAGTTCACTTGCTACACCAAATCATAATCATGATGAAATTCTTGATAAAGGTAGTATATTTATGTATGGTTAACATAAAAAAATATATTATTACTGAAAAGAAGTTTGTATTCTGTCTCCATTTGGTATTGTAATTGGAATCACCTGTACTATCTCCACTGAACTTATGAGTATCATTTTCATCCAACTAGAGCAGAACTCACTGCAACTACTAGTATGTGACTAAATGACAGTGACTTGCAGCAGGTCTGTAATTACAGAGGTCGCGCTGGGCTTCGCCAATGTCGCATTTGGCGATTTTTGTTTCTATCTGGCTCCAAAAAACGGTTGATGGCAATAATTCTGGCGCCAACATTTTCATTATCCAAATTTATCTAAATTCAATTAAAGGTAATTAAGTGGTCGTTTGTAGGCACAGGTAAGCTACTGTTACATGATTGATACTTGAACACCTTGTGACACTTATAATTGTTTATTGTAAATAGCCGGAGGTATTTGACCTTTCACACCTGTCACAGGTAGATGTAATTAAAGAAAATTTAAACCACAGGTAATTGGATCAGTGCTAACTTGCCTGATTGTTTTATGAATGTAAATAAAATCAATAATGTTTATCATTTGGAGATAAAGATCTTTAATCATCATGGTCATGGATGTTTACAAGTTCACACATATGGCTCAAGGATCAATTTACACATGTGTGAATAATAAATGTTTACTTTCAGACTGACATGTCTTTTTATAAATAAATTAAGTCTTCATATCGATAACATGCACTTTAATAATAAGCCATGAAATAGTAGATATCATCTGGAATCAAAATATTTTCGTGTCAATCATGATAAGTCACAATCCGTAACATATGTCCGGAATCATTCTTTGTTTACACGCTGTAGGTAAACTTCCGGTTGTTGTTCTCGGACGAAGTTTCTGTTTTATTTTCAGCATGAAAATGGCCCCAAATTAAACAAAATGTCCAGTATAACAGCAAAGATCATAATAAACATAACTATTTACCCCTTTGACATGTAACCAGTAATAGAACAACAGTATCATGACTTCAAAGCTGGCGTCATGAGCGATAAAATTTGCATGCTTGACAAAGAACGATTTTGTACGAACAAGTTATGACATCTAAATTTCTGGCTCTACCTTTTTGGAACTGGCGACAGAATTTGATACCTGGCGATTTTTCTAACGCCAACATTTTTGGAGCCAGAGCAGCCCCTGGATTTCCTTCACCAATAAAACTGACGGCTACAATGCAACATTATCATTTATCTATTGTTATATGTAGATTTAAGTTTTATATAATTTTCTACTTTGGCAGAATTTTTATTTCTATATTTGGAATATAATAATATGGTATTTGTAAATAAAATGGCAACTGGGACTGATGTAACATTTCAATTCACACTACATGTATTTATATTTTTCAGATACAAAGACTCCAAATCAAGCCAAGAGAAGGGTAAGCTATTTTCAGATTAATGATAGTGACACCCTTAGTTTTATATTTATCTCTACCAACAGAATGAGTGAATTAATTATTTACAGTTAGTTTCATTGGAGTTTTGGCCTTTTAATTATTACATATGTTGCTGGCAACCAGTGTAGGTCAAGGAACTGATTGACTTTGTCTGTCAGAAATTATGAGAGAGTACCTAATTTGTGTAATCTGTACCTGCAACAGTTTCATTCAAAATTGTTCAAACTGCACAGTGACTGCACACAGTTGATGATGTGCAACTCCTATTTGAACAAATTTGATGACCATTTAAAAAATTCCATGCGAGGAACTTTGTAATTTTAGTCATTACATTAGCTAGAGGGTACCTTGGAGGAGGATCTGTAACTACAACAGTTTTCATTCAACATTATTTAAAATTTTGACAGTGATTGCACACACATTGAAGATATACAAATGTACACATCCTATTTTGGATATCACCCTTCTAAAAAAAAAACCATGTGGGGAGCAATTTTGTCATTGCATGCCAAAAAAGGAACCTAGTTTGTGTAATCTGTAACTGCAATGATTACCTATACTGTTCACCTCGACTGCATGCTATTTATTTACATATCATATATCTACATATATACAGACTTACCAAAATGTGACAAATAAGTGGTGGTCAGTGTTGTGCAGTGACACAGGTCTAGACCCAACTTTAGTCTTATGATTTTATAGGCCCTACATATTGTTTGTACACAAGTCTCAAACTTTTGATACAATTACTGCAATTCTCGTAGGTCAAGGTATGTAGTTATCAATTACATTTCACCATGGTCAATGTAAATGTCATATGATTGGTATCTGTAAGAGATAACACCATTTTATTTGCACCATTGTTAAGGGTTTCATAGTCAAAAAGCTCATAATTTGTTGGTTGTTGTTTTTTACACTTTTATACTTTTGTGTTTAAGAGTCAGTTCTAATCAAATTTAATGACCAATTATCACAAGAGACAGTCATATGTATGAGAAATAAAGTAATAATATTATTAAACAAGGGAGATAACTGCTCTTTTTAACTGCATGTGAAAAACATACATATTATATGCTTCTTCTTTTTTCATGAATTTAAAAGAATGTTTCCCCTCTCCATCTTTTCTTTAACAGTTAAAACATCAGATTAAACTTACTATGTTGTTTACTGATTGGTTTCTTTCAGTGTTTTTCCAGGATGTTGTTTTCACCAGGAATCGATACCACAGATGAAATTACAGAACTTAGCAGTGTAAAAAACAGCAAAATACTTTGTTCTTCAAAACTTGATGTCAATTCTGGACTATCCCAAAGCCAAACAGAATCAGAGGCATACCAGACAGACCAAACACCAAGCAGTGTAAAACTTGATGTAACCTGTGTGTTAGAAAGTATACAGGATAATGAATCATTTAAGCCTTTAGCAGATGTGTTGTCTGACTTTTTTGACCCACCATCTAAAGCAGCAGGTAGGAGAAGGAGTGCCCCATCATATAGAAGGAAATATTCACCAAGCTTAACATTGTCAAAATGTAGTCAAGGTGATTCATGCCAGGATGTAGGAATTAAACCATTAAATGAAGGAGAAAGATATGAGGAATTTAAAAGAAAAAAATGGTCGCAAGGGACACAGAAATATTTTATTAAAAATTGTGAAAATCACGAATTTGTTGATTCAGAAATATCCAAAGATATCAACATTAAAAAAGAATGTGCAATTAATATTGTTGATTTTGAAGAGAAAGAAGAAAATACATATAATTCTCATGGAGACAAAGAAAACACTGTTATAGACACAATTAAAAATGAAGTATTTAGTCAGGTAGATTTATTTTGTTCAACACCTATTGATGTAAAAAGATCTTATAAATCTATTTTATCAACTTCAAAGAAGAAAACGTCTACATCAACAAAACGAGTCAGATTTGTTAAAGATTTTATAAAAGAGGTAGACATTGACTCTAAACCAGGTGAAATATACAGTTGTACAAATTTAGAGTTAGAGTCATTGTCTGTTTCTCAACATTCCATTAAAGAAGAACAATCTGTGCAAGAAAATGTTTCTATCAATGTTTCTCCAAAAGAGAATGAAAATTTGAAAGTTAAAAATAATACATGTACAATAAAACAGGAAACGAGTAGAGAAATAACAGATGATCTGTTCTCACAAGTTTCTCCTACAGTTCTGGAGGAAATGTGTTCCATTGTATCTGATCAAAATGAAAAATCTCTGCAAGTTTCTGAAAGGGAAAACTTTTCTTCTTTAACATCTGATAATGTTTCATCTGACAATAATGCTGATGATACAGTTAAGTTACCAATAACTCACTCTATCAATGAAGACACCTTGGTTCATTCTCCAGATATTACTTTTATGAAATCAGAAACAACAACTAGTTCTAATAATTGTAGTTCAGTAGAAGAAGATAAAAACTTGGCACTTGAAAGAGAATCATTGAGGAATCATGAAAGTAGTGTATTGAAGAAGGTTGGCAAAGTGAAACGATTTTTCTATCCAACAAACTCACAGATAAACATTTCATGTCCAAAAACTGTTTATGGCTTCAAACAACACCATGAGGTAGCAGAAACAATGGCAGACAACAAGACAAGTATTGGAACTGAAATGGAAAGTGTAGCAATGACGAGTAAATTAATAACGTCTGATACCCCATCATCTATTATTAATACTGGTTTGAGAAATACTAAATCTACAACTGTATCTGGTTAGTTTACTTTACTTAATCATTCAGGTACAATGTAGTACACAAAAAATGTATGATATTTGAATTAGTACGTTGAATTTTTTTATTTTAATTTACAAATTTTATTGATTGGACAAAACATATTGACTATGAGTGGAAGATTTAAGTATAGTTTTTTGCCTAATCCACAAGGTAGAAAAATAGTTTCCTTGTTCATAGACAATTGAGGAATGTTCCCAGTCTCTCCTGAAAGCTTGGTGACAAGATAAATGAGTTTAAGTGGAGTTATACATCTGTGTGGCTTTAATGAAAAACAACATCATTACAATAATTATTTTATTGATTGTTGACATTTCAGTTTATAGATGTTCTTTTTCATTCACTTTCCTAATTTCACATATTACTTATCCTTGGTCACTTGAAGGAACATCATCAGTGTTTGACTTGATTTTAAATTCCATACACCATTTACAATATGCACATGTGTATAAATGATAACCATTTTATATAGCTACATCGTTGGTGTAATGGCAGCATGCTCGCCGCGAGTGCGGTAGATTTTGGGTTAAAGTTTGAGCACTGGTCGGGTCAAGCAAAAGACTACAAAATTTGAATTTGTTGCTTCTCTGCTAATCACACAGCATTAAGGAGTAAGAGCAAAGACTGGTTGACTCGGTATTAAAATAATGTGTCTGAGGAGAACGACATGTCTACCAGCTGACTGTTGTTTCAGTGAGCTAGTACTATAAAACTCAGTGTGTTGGTCTGGAACAAAGCAGACCTCATCATCATCTTGCCAAAATGCATCTTGATTTGACCATGATATATCTGAAAAAAATGCTCATTTGGCATTAACAACAAACACTCACTCATGCACTCACTTGCCATTTTACTAACAAGATACATTACACTGTAGGGGCCGTCGTGGCCGTGGTCGTATGGTAGTTGGATTTACAACTGCCTATGCAATCAGTGCCTATCACCACTGATGTGATTTCAAATCTCGATCAGGGTGAGATGTACAACATTATTGCAACAGGTCTGTGGTTTCCTCCACCAATAAAACTGACCACCACGATATAACTGAAATATTGTTGAAAGTGGCGTTAAACACCATCAAACAAACAAAACAAACCAACACTGTGCTGAATGTATATATATGTTTTGTATAAAAAGAACGACCCTGTGATACCTTTAATTGAATCTGTTATGTTGATTGGTTTACCAGACAAATGTACTTCCTCCTTTATAGGTTTTAAAAGATACAGTGAACTAATAAAAGGATCTGAAAGTGAAAGTAGAAAGGTTTGTTGTGTATAAAAATTATTCATATGAAGTATTTTCAGTAATATTTGTGTTTTTATTACAATGACAATTAAATGAAGAACAACTGGACTTTTAATACACATTTGATTCCCTGTTTTTATGTTTTGTGTGTGCCTTTAAGATTAGACAAATTATATAGGCATCACTGGCTAATATCTAAAGTAAATATATATATGGGACTCTTTAGTAGTATTGTACTTGCATCTGAAGTCTGGCCTGATAAGAAGGAAGATTTATGTTGGAAGTGACCTTATATAAGGAGAATTACTGTATTATATTTGTTGTTTTTTCCAGATCAATAGTTCTTTAGTTTTCAGAAGGGAAAGTTTTAGCTACATATAACATGAAAAATAATTCTCAGCATGCAAGAGATCATCTAGACAGAAAAAAAGTATTTTTGTGATTTTAAATATATAGATACATTTTAGAAAAATATGTCCCACAGACAGAACTAGAAAAAAATCAAACAAATCACGAATGGCTTTTAAACAATGGATATCATTTATACATGGTAACTTTAAAAAAAATCATGAAACCAGATTTCAGATTTATGCAATTAGCTTCTGACTGTAATTTGATTGTATTGACAGTCTTGATATTTTTTTCTTACAGACATGGCCTGCAGGGGAACCACCATCAGAATTCAACAGTGATTCTAAACTTCCATCTAAGTTAGATGTTTGTACTACACCAACAAGTGCCAGGAGATATTCATCAGGGTTAAAACGTAGACGACTTTGTTTGAATGAAAATAATGATAAACAGACCACACACCCAAAACAGAAACTTTGTTTGAATGAACATTATTATAAACAGACCTCATATCAAAAACAAAATACACAGCAAAGCTGTGATAACACAGACAAGGTTATTGTCTCAGTAACCGTAGACAAATCTCAAAATCAGGAAGTTCACAAGGTCAAAGATCACAAAAAGGATAATGGAATGAGTGATATAGATGTATTTGATGAGGCATCTTTTGATGAACTTCAGGATGATTCTTTTGCTAAAGAAATCAGTATGGATGGCACATTAGACAAATTGTCGAGTTCTTTAGGAGCAGTTTGCAACCATGGTGATATGAAATTAGCAGCAGATGTTGGAAATGATTTTGAAAGACAATGCCAACAAAATGTGGAAGTCATGGAGACGAAGAAATCAGATGATATTGTACAAAAGAAAAATTATGATAATGGAACATTTCAGGGGTTTCTTACTGCAGGAGGAAGTAAAATAGATATATCTAAAGATAAGATGGTTAAAGCTGTAAAGCTGTTAGATTCTGTTGAATTTACTGATGATTTGGTTGTTAATCATGATAGACTTAACACAAGCACCTGTGAAATGAAAAGTGGAAGTTTGATCAAAATAAATCAGGACATCGATGATGAACTGTATAGAACAGAGGCAAGAAGTCCTTGTATGAAACATATTGATTCAAAAGTGGAATTGAGATCAAAAAGTGAAAATATAATGATGGATCCAGAACATGTTAATGATAAAATCAAGTTGAATCATGAAAGAAATGAATCTGTTATGAACACAGATACTTTAATTACATTACCTATATCTAATTCATGTAGTCGGCCATCCATCATTGATGCAGAAATAAAGGTTAAGGATGACTCAGATTTGGCAATCAGAAGAAAACAATTAAACAATAAAATGTCAGGTGATAAGTTAAATTGTGGATTTGCAACTGCATCTGGAAAAGGGATGACATGTTCTATGTCAAGTCATTTAAAGGTACAAGACTTGTTATCTGATGCTGAAAGTCAAAATAGGAGTTCTGATGATAATAATGTGTCTATGAGGATACATGATAAGAAAGAACCAGTGATAAATGGACACATTCAAGATGGTGGGTTTTCAACAGCATCAGGAAATAAATTAACATGTTCTGCATTAAGTTTGTCAAAAGCACAAAGGATAATGAAAGAGTTGGAATGTGCGGTAGATGTCCAAGAACATGCAGTGGATACAAATTCTATCAGTGATAATTATAACACATGTTCTGATGGGAAAAGTGGAGGTGGATTTTCTTCTACTTCTAGAAAAGGAATCACATTTTCAAATCCAAATCTTTCAACGGCAGAAAAACAGATCAGAGAATCTGAAGATCAAAAGGAGAAAAATAAGATTGGTATATCTATAAATGATAAAGATGAAGAAGAACATATGGAAAATGTGGTTGATTGTTGGGGTGGATTTTCAACTGCATCTGAAAAAGATATCCCCCTTTCAGTCAAAAGTCTGTCAAAGGCACAGGATCTTATGGGAAATATTGAAAAACAAACTATAAATACTGATTTGTTTACTACTACAGGTAGTATAGATGTTTGTGGTAATAGTAGAGTTCTAGCTGAATCTAGTAAAGACATCTCTTTTGTCAGACCCAGTGTAAGTAAAGTAGAAAACTCCATGCAGGATATAGAAAGCTTAAAGAAGTCAATAGATATAGATCCTGCTTCAGACTTTAATAATTTGTTAGGTAAAAGTAAAGATTTGATAGGTTATGGTGGATTTTCAACAGCTTCTGGAAAAGATCTCAAGTTTTCCACAACCAGTCTGTCAAAGGCACAAAATCTAATGAAAACTGTAGAAAACCAAAATGATGTGTTAGAAATAAATTCTAAAGATGAAAATTTAGAAGATCAAAGTAAAGAAGCCAGCAAAGATATCAAGAGTTATGGTGGATTTTCCACTGCCTCTGGAAAAGGTCTCAGGTCTTCCGCATCAAGTCTATCAAAGGCACAAAACCTACTGAAAGATGTAGAAAACCAAAACAGTGTTTTAGAAACAAATTGTAGAGATAAAAATTTAGAAGATAAAATTAAGGAGGCCACTAGTTACGGTGGATTTTCAACAGCTTCTGGAAAAGATCTCAAGTTTTCCACGACCAGTCTGTCAAAGGCACAAAATCTAATGAAAACTGTAGAAAACCAAAATGATGTGTTAGAAATGAATTCCAAAGATGAAATTAAGGAGGCCTGCAAAGATATCAAGAGTTATGGTGGATTTTCAACAGCTTCTGGAAAAGGTCTCAAGTTTTCAACATCAAGTTTGTTAAAGGGTCAAAACCTAATGGAAGCTGTAGAAAACAATACTGACATGTCAGAAAGACATTCTATTACTAGTAATAATGAAAATATAAAAGATGTTAGTACTTGTAGGCAATTATCTTCTTCTGGAAAAGAACAGAGATTATCACTCTCTAGTGAGACCACAACCCAAGAATCAATGGAAGATATAGTGTGTCAAAATGAAAAGACAAAACTAGCTACTGCAAAGTCAAAAAAAGAACAATTTGAAAACATTTTTAATGATTTGCTTAATCAAAATGATGTTAATAGTTTATTAGAAAAACAGAAGTGTGTTGATGAAATCGAGATTAATTTAGAAAAAGAACTTGAAGATATGTTAAGATCAAAATCATGTGAGATAAAAGTTAATAAAACATTAAAACCAACTAAAACATCAAGATTTCCACCAGGAGCTAATATTCCTAAAGGATTCCGTCCCTTTAAGCCACCAAAAATTATCAGTAAAACTAGGACAAATGATACATGTACGGAACGTAGAAATGAATTGGAAAGTAAAAATGTTTGTAGGAAAAATACAACAACTTCAGCATTAGAAATTGATAATAAACAAAAGGACGTTACATATAAATGTGACCAATCAAAAACAAATATAGCTGATGACATGACTGTAAATACTGATCATGACCAATCAAAAACAACTATAGCTGATCACATGTCTGTAAATACTGATCCTTTAGATAGTACTTTCTTGGCAGATGCGTTTTCTGAGGATATGGTGTTCTCTCAGAATTTGAGTCCTCGTTCTGATATACCTGTCAGAAACATCAGTACACACAATGACTGTTCAATGACATCTGTTTCATTAGATCGTCATGCTGAGCAGTCGAAAAAGTTATTGCATTGTCTTCAGACTAATGTTCGTGAAAAATATGAGAATGTTGTTGTTATGCAAAAAGGGGGAGATTGTAAAGGGGCTAGTTTTACTGAAGCAGAACAGGAAGTTAATTTTAAGGGAGATAATTCAAATTTTGCATTGGAACAGATTATGGATCCTGAGAATGAATTTACACAGGTTTTAAATGATGATCTAAAAAACCTACATTCAGAAGGTGATATAAATACTAATATTGTTTCAAATTCAAAAATTCAATCTTGCCAAAACAGTGAGATGGTTAAGGAAATATATAATGCATTTCAGAGTGATTTAGGAGAGAATGTACCAATTTCTGAAAAAACTCTTGAATCAACAAATACAAAGAGTGATTCAGATGAAAATATGATAAATTTTGAAAAATCTTTTTGTGGTGTCAGAAAAGCATTAAATGGTGAAAATACAAATCCATTTCAAAGTGCCTCTGGGAAACGTGTTTCAGTTACTGATACTGCCCTGCAGCATGCCAGAAAAACATTAAATGATGACAAATCTATTCAAGATGAATTACATACAGTAGATAATACAACAGCCAATCCATTTCAATGTGCATCTGGGAAAAGTGTACAAATTTCTGATAAAGCTCTTCAACATGCTAGAGAAACATTAAAGGGTGACAATCTAAGCCTAGTTCAGAGTGGTTCTTGGACATGTACTTCACAATTAGAAAAGTCCCCTCAACATGCTAGGAAGACATTGAATGGTGAAAAGGATCACCAATGTGAAAAAATAATACTGAACAATGATGAAAATACAAATCCATTTCAATGTGCCTCAGGGAAACATGTTTCAGTTTCTGAGACGGCCCTACAACATGCTAGAAAAACATTAAAAGATGAAAATACAAATCCATTTCAATGTGCCACTGGGAAAAGTGTACAAATTTCTGATAAAGCACTTCAACATGCTAGAGAAACATCAAAGGGGGATAATCCAAGTCCATTTCATAATTCTTCTGGAATATGTACTTCAGTTTTGGAAAAGTCCCCTCAACTTACTAAGAAAACATTGAATGATACAAAGACCAACTTGTTTCAGAGTGCTTCAGGCAAAAGTGTATGTGTATCAGAAAAAGCACTTCAGTATGCTAGACAAACAGCGATGGATGAAAACTTTCAGAATAAAGCTAGAAGATCTCTAACACTTCCTGAAAACAAAATCCAAAATCTTGAAATGAGTCCTAGACAACAGAAAAGTTTGACTGAAAACAAGATGGGAGGAATATCACATAGTGACAAGACCAATAGTAGTGCTGCTATGAAGAGAAAAAGAGTAGACTTTGATGACGACTTTGATATACCTGTAGAGATCTGGGAACAAATGGAGATGTATGGAAAAAGACAAAAGACGGATGACAGTAAGATATATTAACTAGATATTTTAACCTCAAAGACCCCTTTTTTTGTTCTTGGAATGTAAATTTTTCATCGCCCATGCATGTTTAGATTAAATCACCTTCCTACTATACAATAATTTTGTTTTCAGCTGATACTATATGTTTCTAAAATTGCTAGTTTCTAAATTTTCAAATTCTATTTGATGATGTTTTTAAATAAATTAAAAATAAGATTAAAATGACATGTGGTAGTTTATTATGGTGGATGAATTCCTGAAGAAAACCACCAACCTGCCGAAGTAACCGTTACACTTGACACCTTACCATGATCAGTAATCAACTCACAAACTTGAGTGATGATATGTAATAATTACATATAGGTAGATATAAATCTAAATACAATATGATGATAGCCATGGCAACCTTCACTGTATATTTATATTTTTTAACAAAATAACCAATAACAATATACATATTTAATGCTTTTCCCTGTTTACGTATTATTTAATGTAAAAAACCTCTGCTTAATTAACCAAGTCTAGATCGTCAAACATGTTTTCAAATGTTATTCTGAGTAAGTTGTAAGTTGATAATTTTGTTTTGTAGGTGATAGTAAGCAACCAATGACAACAGTCCCAGAAGGTAAATATTAACAAAGCAGGAAATTTACAAATATGAAATAAGAGAAGAATGTTTCTGTTCAATGTGCAATTATTTGTGTTAGGGTTATGGTGCTTAACTCCACTTTCAACAATATTTCAGTTATATTGTTTTATTGGTGGAGAAACTGGAGTACCAAGAGAAAACCACTGACCTGTCACAAGTCACTGACAAACTTTATCTAATACATGTAATATTGTGCTGAGTACACCTCGCTCGAGCTGGATTCAAACTAACAATATTATTGGTGATGGGCACTGATTGCATAGATAATTAATTGTAAATCAAGTATCATACGATTACGATCATGACGGCCCCCTATTTGTTTGAGCTTTTATTATACAGAACACATGCATGTAAAAATTGTTTCAAATTTAAGCTAGAGACAAAAACAGGTTGTGTGAGAAGAGAACTGTTGAAGATTTAGTTTGAAATTTACATGAAACACAAAAATAAGTTGGTTTAAAGATTTATATGGGATAATCAATACAATGTATTAAGATATTCACCTACCAATGGCCTATGTCTAATACTAGTAGTCAACAACCATTTATTTTCACTTAATGATGTTGTGAAATATTCTAATTATATATTAATGTACATGTATACAAACTTGTTTTTAAAGATGATAAATAAATGGAATTATCACATATTTTGTTGCAATATGTTCGTTTTTGCATGTCCAATAATAGCTAAAAGTCAATGTTGGTTATATATATTTGCCCTCAGGGCAAATACGGGGCAAATATCCATATTTGCTCTCATATATCCGTATTTGCCCCTGAATTCAACTTCCGGTATCAGCACAGTGGTCTCAAAGTACAAGGAAAGATGATGCATAAAGATATGCATAATATCATATTTCAATCAAATTAACACATTTCAACATATTGGAATAAAGTTTAAATAACTTGAAACAGAATAATTAGCTCAAATGTATACATCGTGTTGAATAGGAATTTCCATTCAAATGTCAACGTCTTGGGTAGATTTTACAGTTTCTAACGTCATTGTACAGATCAACATTGTTTGGTATATTTTTTAAACCAGACTCAAAACAAAAATATTTGCAAGTTGAACAAAGACGACTCTCTTAAGGATTTATTTTCGCAATTTGTCAGTTCAAAGATCTGTTTTGCAATATAAAAGTCAATGCTTGGAAAAGGTCAATGTAAAATATGTGATAAAAAGATTATGACATGAAATTTTCCATATCATCCCTGGTATCAACCCTTGACCCATATCAACACTCCAGCTTCTCTGTCAGGCTTGATATGGGAGTTTCGGGCTAATACCAGGGCAGATATGGAAAATGTCATGTAATAATCTCTTAATAAACATGAAGATTTTGTTCCTCTTTCAGATTACAGTCAAGACAGACAAATTCCTGGATTTTCACCAAAACCACTTAAGAGCCAGTCCTTTACCAGTCAGAGGTAAAATATAGTAATGTGTAATTGTTGTTCTTAGGGGGAGTATGGTGTTTAAGGCCACTTTCAACAATATTTCAGTTATATCGTGGCAGTCAGTTTTATTGGTTGAGGAAACTGAAGAAAACCACTGACCTGCCGCAAGTAGGGGGTGAACTTGGGTGCTCCGGAAGGATAAGAAGTTCCTGCTACACTAGTGGAACCTGTTGTGTTACTGTTTAATGACACAAACACTAGCTAATATGGAAAGTTGTGTTACTGTTTAATGACACAAACACTAGCTAATATGGAAAGTTGTGTTACTGTTTAATGACACAAACACTAGCTAATATGGAAAGTTGTGTTACTGTTTAATGACACAAACACTAGCTAATATGGAAAGTTGTGTTACTGTTTAATGACACAAACACTAGCTAATATGGACATTTTTTGGGACACCAGTAAACATAAATAAATACAAATAACGTAAATAAAATATGCCCCCCCTCCCCTAAAAAACCCAAATGAGATGAAAATTGCATTAGATAGCAGTCTGAATAGTATGTTTGAAGTGTCATGTTAACCTATGGTGGGTTATTTCATTCATTCTTAGTTAAAAACATAGGAACATACCCTAATTGAATAAGAAATAAATAAACAAATGCTATTCCCAAAACTTTAAATTATTTAGCTTTCCGATCTTTTGATTTTGATTTTTCCGGATGAAGGTTATTTCAGAAAGTGTTGTGTGCACTAAATTTGATATCTATATATAAATTGTTGGTTTTTTTTTACTTTGAGCGTACTTGATGAAGGTTATTCCAGAAACGTGCTGTGTGCACTAAATTTGATATCTACGTTTTTATTATACTTATTTGTTTATAATCACTATTTATTTTTTGTATTTTCAGTAAGAGTTTATTAGACCATAGATCTAATGTTCATCAAACTGTACCACCTAAGTCAACATTTAACACTCCTTATAAGTCATCTACTACAGCTGATCCTAATAGAGAGCCCACTCACATGCCACACAATAAAATTAAAGTAGTGACACCAGTATTTGTACCAAAGACATCAGGAAATCTAATCAAAGGTTTGTACAATTATACTGTTGTATGAAAAGAAAGTTTAAACAGTGATGGTCAATTCCATCAAAAAGAAAGTTTAAACTGATGGTCAATTCCATCAAAAAGAAAGTTTAAACAGTGATGGTCAATTCCACCAAAAAGAAAGTTTAAACAGTGATGGTCAATTCCACCAAAAAGAAAGTTAAAACAGTGATGGTTAATTCCACCAAAAAGAAAGTTTAAACAGTGATGGTCTATTCCACCAAAAAGAAAGTTAAAACAGTGATGGTCAATTCCACCAAAAAGAAAGTTTAAACAGTGATGGTCAATTGCATCAAAAAGAAAGTTTAAACAGTGATGGTCAATTCCACCAAAAAGAAAGTTAAAACAGTGATGGTCAATTCTGCCAAAAAGAAAGTTTAAACAGTGATGGTCAATTCCAACAAAAAGAAAGTTAAAACAGTGATGGTCAATTCCACCAAAAAGAAAGTTTAAACAGTGATGGTCTATTCCACCAAAAAGAAAGTTAAAACAGTGATGGTCAATTCCACCAAAAAGAAAGTTAAAACAGTGATGGTCAGTCAATTCCACCAAAAAGAAAGTTTAAACAGTGATGGTCAATTCCACCAAAAAGAACAACCATCTCTCACCTCAAACCGTTGAACATATAAAATACCACAACATATGGTTTTGGAAATCCATATCCTGTCTTGGGACATGTACAAAAATCATTATGTAGCAGGGTTGATTATTTAAGAAATAATTCATGGAAGTCTTACTGTGTTGCGAGTTTTAACATGGGTTGGCTGATATTAATATTTTATCCCAAGCGGTAGTGAGGGATAAAATTAACTATTATCCTGCCAAATTCGAACAGACGATAACTCATCAACATGTGCTTTCACGATGGAAAAGTCTTATTGATGGAACAGCTGCAACAATAATGTTTTGTTTGCAAGTTTAAATTGTACGTCACAAATTTATTAATTTTTGGATATGTTGATTATTTTCGGTGAATATAGATATTTAAAAAGTTGAGTAAATAATTTCATTTTATGATTTTATCACCTGTCTTAAATGAGTGCACTGCACATGTGCTAATGAGTTTTTACCATCTAAAGAAATCGCTCGTTCGTTTACAAAGCGAAAGAAGGACGCCATATTAGAATTAAAAATTATTGATGTAATTTATTACATATTATATGTGTTATCTTCGCTATATAAATCCCAGCAATATGTCTTTGTAAGAATTTTGTTTTTCTACTTCAACAGGTTCACAGCTAGAAAGTAATAACTGATGGTTAAGTTTATTTGACCTTTCCTGCCTTTGAATTTATTTCTATATTTACCATATCTTAATCATTAGAATTTGGCCGTAATCATAGATTTAGAAGTATTTTCGCCATACTTGATGAACCTATAATTTGTATATGTTTATTTCAGAAAACAAATTGTGTATTCAACAGAACAGAGAGCCAGTAAAAGTAACAACATCCAATAAAGATATACCAGTAAAGACAGCTTATGATGATCATCTAAATGTTATAAATAGTACTGAAGGGGATCCTAAAACTATATCTGACAATTCTATAACAAACCAGAATCATATTAGAATTACCAAGGAAGTAGTACAATTGATACAAAAATCTAGAGAAGAACAGAAGGATATCATTCAACAGAAATCAAAGAAGAAGGTGGTACCAGTTGAAGGTAGACTGTACCAGATAAAACAGTCACAGAGAAGACTCAAGTTGAAAGATGCTGTTTCCTTCAACAAGAATGGAAATCAGGTATATAAGGCCATGCAAAGTTAATTACTTGGTTCTCAGGCCCTTTTTTGTCAAAATTGATGAGGGAGGGCAGCATTTTTTTTTATCCTTTTATTGCTGTAAAAAGTGATGTGGGAGGCATTTTTTCTTCTTTTTTTTGTGAAAAATATGGCAATGTATAAATCTTTTCATTACTTTATTGAAAATTTCAATTTTATTTCTTCCGATGGTGGCAGAAACATCACAAGTGGTTAATTTTTATGGAAACGTCCAATCCGCTGGTCCCAACGTACCATTTTTTATCTCCGTAAACAATTCCAATAAGGTACAAGCTTTGGAGAAGCCCCCCATTATGTTTCCTGGTAAAACTGGCAAACATTTGTGCCGAATTTGCACAGAAATGATTGACATTTTGTCTAAATGTCAAACGGAAACACGTTTTTTATTTATACATTGTCATAACGATGCTTTAAATCTCATTTAAGCATGATGCGTTTTAAAGCGTTTCACCGACCACGCGATATAAGAGAAAAACGGATGCGGTTGTTTTTTCCTTACGGACAGCGCTACCGCATTTAAATTATTTTTTTTTTACTATTTTTGCAAAAAAATCGGCAATGCGGCAACGAATTTCCACATGCGGGCGGGCCTGAGAACCAAGAAATTAACTTTGTATGGCCTAATATATAATGTTGCAAATTTTTGAGCATCATTAAAGTGATCAAAACTGATCACCTCCTGAGAACCATTATTTTTGTTTGTTTGAATTTAGTAAGAAGTAAACACTTTGGAACAATAATTACAAAATAACAACACAAAATCAAACATATCATAACAATTACTACCAACAATTGGACCCCATTTTAAGATTTACACATTTATTTTAGATGCATGCTCCAGTTTAAATGTATTAAGATGAATTTTTCATATTAATATTATAGAGTAGTGGATTCCATTTTCATCCATCTACAAGAAAAGTTAGATTTAGTAATACAGGCCTCCATAGATTTTACCTACCAGACTTTTATGGTATAAATGTCCACCGTATTATTGTTGGAGATGGAGCATTACTTGTTTGTGATGATTCTGGCTATGCTGGGAAGGAGGAGTTTTATCAAGCTTTCCTGACAATAGAAGGGGTAGATAGTAAGTTACTGGATGATAAATGGTTCTATAACCACTACAGATGGGTGGTGTGGAAATTAGCAGCTTATGAAGTGTCATCTCCTCATCAGTTTGCTGGAAGGTAATTTATATCCTCAAAGTTTATGTTTAATGTGACAAAAGGCCACACCATATTGAGAATTAATTGTTTTTTTAATATTTTTTTGGCAAAAAGGCATAGGATATATAGAATCGAGATTTAATTGAAATACTATTTAAATCTGAGACATTAAATTGATGAGAATATAAATTCATCTCATGCAAAACAGATTCAAATATATAAGGAAAGAAAAAAGATTTTACTTCCCCTTTAGGGTAAAGTCTTTGTGACAAAAAATGAACAACAGAGTTTTTGTGCATAATTATTAAATATTTCCATGTTACATAAAAACTTTTCACCCCATATTTCACTGCTGGTATGATACTTACATGGATTTATACTTGTATATTTTTTTTTAATAAAGTGCTTATATAACACCTAATTATATTAATCTTTGTAGATGTTTGACTCCAGAAGTTGTTATGTTACAGATGAAATATAGATATGATAGAGAAATAGATAAATGTCAAAGGTTTGTTATTAAATATTCTCAGGACAACTTGTAATGTCCTATGACTTTTTATAGCAACATAAACTAGAACATGTACACTAGCAACAGACTAATTTTAGATAACATACTGAATAAATCTTATAAATGCCTACAGAATAAACTAAACCATTCATGACTAACCAAATGTTTTTTCAACAATCACAAATTAAACAAATCTATTGACATTTACTTATTTTAAAACTTAAAATAAATCCAAAATTATAATATTTTGATTTATTTTTAATTTTTAGGTCATCGATAATGAAGATTTGTGAAAGAGATGATACCCCATGTAAAAGAATGGTGTTGTGTGTGTCTAATATAAAGTATGGTGACAGTAATAAGGAACCACAGGTAATGTAACACAGTTTGTGTCTGATCCTTCAGAATTTTATGGATGGGTGGATGGATGCATGCCCTCATGCCTATGGAAGTGTAATGTAACACAGTTTGTGTCTGATCCTTCAGAATTTTATGGATGGGTGGATGGATGCATGCCTTCATGCCTGTGGAAGTGTAATGTAACACAGTTTGTGTCTGATCCTTCAGAATTTTATGGATGGGTATATGGATGCATGCCCTCATGCCTGTGGAAGTGTAATGTAACACAGTTTGTGTCTGATCCTTCAGAATTTTATGGATGGGTGGATGGATGCCCTTATGCCTGTGGAAGTGTAATGTAACACAGTTTGTGTCTGATCCTTCAGAATTTGATGGATGGGTGGATGGATGCATGCCCTCATGCCTGTGGAAGTGTAATGTAACACAGTTTGTGTCTGATCCTTCAGAATTTGATGGATGGGTGGATGGATGCATGCCCTCATGCCTGTGGAAGTGTAATGTAACACAATTTGTGTCTGATCCTTCAGAATTTGATGGATGGGTGGATGGATGCATGCCCTCATGCCTGTGGAAGTGTAATGTAACACAGTTTGTGTCTGATCCTTCAGAATTTGATGGATGGGTGGATGGATGCATGCCCTCATACCTGTGGAAGTTTGAAATACTCAACTCTTGGCTTTCTTTTTGAAGCATAAAACCTGCTACTGTGACATGTAGTATAGCAGTAAAAGCTCTGTTCCTCTACTTTAATGTGTGTTGAAGTGTAAAGTTTGATGGTATCTCATGTCCAATTACTTCTATATTCTTTTTGACTAATTGATTACTGATTTGGATTAATTATACCTCATTTATAGAGCTTACTGATGACAGGTTGGAATTGATGCTTGTTAACAACTATATATATATATATACATTGTTGAAAAATATATAATTTATTTGTATGAGCTTAAGAAACAGGTAAAACAAATCAAGCCCTTGGCAATCTTTTCTGTCCTGTTTCGCAGCAAGTGTAAATGATTTTTTTTTATTTTCCGACAATTTACATATATTGTATTTATTTTACAATGTCAAAAAGCACAAAGCAACTACCAAATTGTGTAAATAGAGCAGAAACATGCGTCATTTTCCTCATTTTTGATGGGGTTCTCTGTGAATGCAGCATTTATACTGTTACCGTTTCTTACCATTGCTCAACATGAATCAGGTACCAGAAAAGCTATATTTTGGTCAGTGACGGTATATAGCAAAATTTTATCCAGTCAATGCAATTTGACTTCTCAAATAAGTCTAGTGCAGGATAAACATTATATATATTCTGATAATTCCATATGGTAAAATGTTTATGCCAATAACTACAGTAGATACCAGATTGTGACCATATAGTCTAATAACTGTATTTCCTACCACTAGAACAAGTAATAAAAATGTGGGGGGTTGATTGACTTTTATGATTTGATTCATGATGTAATACAAGTTATACATGTACTTTGTTATAGGTATCATTAACTGATGGTTGGTACAGTATAAATACTAAGGCTGATGGTCCTTTAGCTAACCTAATCCACAGAGATTGTATACAGATTGGTCATAAACTGTGTATATCTGGAGCAGAACTAATAGGTTCACAGGATGCTTGTCCCCCACTGGAGGTAATATTTTAAGCAGATGTGTATCAAGTGTATGACCAGTTTTGTCTGACACAGGAAATGACAAACTTTGTCTGACAGAATAAATATCATGTTTTGTCTGACAGAAAGTGACCTATTTTATTTGACAGGGGATAACCTGTATAATGTCCAAACCATACTTGATATGAAGTTCATGTACATATAATTATTGTAATTCTTTTAACATGTATAAGCTTGATAAATCAACGTGATAAAAACACTGAACAAGATGTGAACGTTGTCTTTATTTTAATAAGAGTACTTAATATTTATTTATTAACATTCATTTTTATCTATCGTTCTTTACATATTTATGCTGCATATTTTTAATGACAGGCGCCTGAATCTCTGATGTTGAAGATCAGTACAAATTCTACTCGTCCTGCTCCATGGCATTCCAAGCTTGGCTACCAAACTGACCACACCCCTTTGTGTGTACCTCTGTCCACTCTGAATGGAGAAGGTGGCACAGTTGGATGTGTAGATGTTGTTGTGGTGAGGAAATATCCCACCATGGTAAGGTTATAATTTAGGACATCACTCCCAAACCTTCCTTGATGGAGAAGATGGTGTGGTTGATTTTGTAGAATGAAGATGAGCACTTTATATAATGTGTCTTAACGAGGATAGACACATGGCCATGTAGAGTTACAAAATTAAGTCTATTATATCTTGTAAACTCAATTAAATTACTCACACTTCACCATAATCTTATGGTATCATCTTCAGTGACGGGAAGATATTGGTATGTTTAGATGGTATTGATACATGTAGTCACTTTGAGCCATGCGGCCATCATTAGTTATTTTATTGATCTGATGATGATGTGTCCACTTGATATCGTCAAATAAGATAAAAAAGACTCGAACAATGAAATGAAAAACACAAAAAAAATACCTCATTGTCAGAACAGTTCCAAAATCCAACTAAAAAATCGTAGGGAGAGGCAAAATGGATACCCGTAACACATATACATAACCACTTTCCTGGATTAGTACAAGTCTTAATAATTAGTGGCAGGGTCACATTACTTTTATGGGCCCAAAGCATTAACTTATTTTATTTTCATGGAAATTTTATAGACCAGTTATACACCATTTACTTCTATAATATTAGACCTGTAACTAATTGTGGCTACTGACATTGTAATTATTATTTCAGTATATGGAAAAGTTAGCAGCTGGTGGATGTATATTTAGATCTTATACTGCAGAAGAAAAATACACACAAAGTTACCAACAGATTCAACAAGATAGGATGGAAAAATTATATCAACAACTTGAGAGTCAGTTTGAAAAGGACAATAGAGAAGGTATATCATTATTTTATAGCATGCTGTCAAAGGAAGTTTTGCTAAATACAAAAACCCACTTTTTCAGTCACTTCTCTCATTGTTTCTTTGTGCTGTGAGAATTTAGACAGATAAGTTTCAGACATTAATTAATGCCAGATGGCTGTGAAATTATGCCCTGTTGGACATCTCACAGGACATAATTTTGATTGACACTATCCTCATATAAATAGACCTACTATCTTATAAATTCAGAAGAATACACTTAAAAAAAATTGAACTGAACTTTGTCGCTTTGTGCATCAATGGGGGACGTGTGACAAAGGTGTTTCACAAAAGACATATAACAATTTAAACAGATATAAGTTATGATGTTATATTGACTTATAAATGTAACCTGGTATTTTATCTTGTCTTCTTTATAGAGAAATACACGAAAAGGAAGAAATGGTCGAGGAAAGATATAGAAGTACTAAATACTGGACAGGAAATCTATGATGCTGTTAATTCATCAACACATACAGATGATATACAGGTACTATTATATCATTTCTACACAGAACACTCAATGTGTTCTAATCATAGATGTAATCACGTAGATGAACAAAGAACTTTTTAGTGCACCTGTAAGGTATTATCATTTGTTACCATGGTCGCCATCATCTGTAAGCTTTTCACATTTTGATTTGTATGCCCTCATTGCGGGCATTAATGGAGAGGGTGAGGTTGGCATCTGTGTCCATTCTTACATTTTCTTCTCTGAACATTCTCTGACTTGGTCTGAATGTTCCTTGGTTGTCCTATGTTTTATGTTGCCATCAAAATCCTAGATGGCTGCCAAAATCAATTGATTTTGATGATTTTATTTTTTATGTTCTTTTTAAAATTCTCTTTATTTAGTATGTCGACAGGTTTTGTATGGCTCTTACCATTTTAAAGATATAAGATAGATGAAAATGGGGTTAACACCCACAACTTTGAATATGTATTTTAACTTAAAAATTGACAGTTTTTATACCCCCCGCAACAAAGTTGTAGGGGGGTATACTGGTTTCACCATGTCCGTCCGTCTGTAGACAAATCCTATGTCATACGATAACTTGAGTTGTGTTTCTTAGAATCTTTTAAAATGTTATCAGCAGCTTACCGGTGAAGAGAGGAGGATCCCTTTCATTTTTGACGATTTTCACTTTTGCCGTTCCAGAGTTATTGGCCTTGATATGACGGAAAATAGGATTTTTAGCCTATGTCGTATGATAACTTGAGTAGTATTTCTCAGAATGTTTTGAAATTTTATCAGCAGCTTACCGGTAAAGAGAGGAGGATCCCTTTCATTTTTGACGATTTTCACTTTTGCCGTTCCAGAGTTATTGGACTTGATATGACGGAAAATAGGATTTTTACCCTATGTCGTATGATAACTTGAGCAGTGTTTCTCAGAATATTTTGAAATTTGAGCAGTAGTTTACTCATGAAGAGAGACATTACTGATTGTTCCGACTTTTACACTTAGACACAAAAAGGGTCTCTTTCATTTTTGATGATATTCACTTTTATTGTTCCAGAGTTAGGGGCCTTATATTTTATACAATGTCAGGAAAATTTTAGTAATGTATGATGGAATTTGGTGAAACTTTACTAAATAATCATTGGCTGGGTAATAGAGGAGGATCCCTTTCATTTTTGGTCGGAACAATCAGTAATGTTTTGGTTATGGAAATATGTTGGACAGATGTGGGGAGTGGGGGGTATATCATAGTGAGCTGTGCTCACAGTAATACTAGTTTTTTATTGAGATTCCTTTTGAAATTTCTTGAATGTAATATTCAAACAGCTTTGGCTGAGGTCTTACGGTTTCAGAAACCAAAAACGGATCAATGCCCAACAACAATAACTTGTTTTTATTTCAAGTCTGATATTGATGCTGTTTTTCCATTGAATTCCTTTACAAAATTCCTGATTTCAATATTCAACATTACAAGCAATATTCAATTATTTGTTGACATACATTTCTACTTTTCAGGGGGCCGTTGTGATCGTATGGTAGTTGGATTTACAACTTTCTGTACAATCAGTGCCTATCACCACCAAAGTTGTGAGTTTGAATCCCACTCATGGCAGGTCTACTAGATACAACATTATGTGATAAAGTTTGTCATTGACTTGCGACAGGTCAGTGGTTTTCTCTGGTACTGCAGTTTCCTCTATCAATAAAACTGGCAACCACGATAAAGCTGAAATATTGTTGAAAGTGGCATTAAACACCATAACCCACCATACTCCCATGTCTACTTTGATATCTGATGAGTAGTAAGATTGTATCAATTATAAACTAATATTAAAACTTTTACTTTGTTTTGTAGACATATCTCAGTACTAATCAGTTAGAATTATTAATGGACCACCAAAGAACTGTTCAAGATGAGAAACGTCAGAAATTGAATACTGATTTTCAGAAAGCTTGGAATGATGGCGAAGAGGTAATATAATTATGTATCAGGGGGAGACAACCTAATGTATGTCATGCGATACGAATACTGTTAGAGTAAATTTCTTTCATTGGTAATTTACCATACTTGTATCTTAATACAAATAAAGAAATGAATGATTTCCACCAAAACTTATCATGCATCTAAAGAGTATCAGATATAGTGTTTATCAACAGAAACAAAAATTATTGCTCAGCTGCAGACAAGGGGCCATTTCACACTCAATTTAGAGTATGAGAATTTCTTATTATTGAAGACCCTACTGTGATTGTGAAATGTAGAACATCAATAAAATGCTGTTCTATTAATTTGTGTCTAAGTGTAATGTTGATTAGTCTCTCATGTTTATTTACATCTGTATCCTTTCTTACTATCACTTATCTACAAGTTGGAGGTGGTATTATTCTTGCTTCAAGTTACAAGTGAAGCTAGTCATTGAAGAGTCCATGCATGTTTGTTGTTTAAAGTGAAAATACATTTCAGTTATATCATGGTGAGACTAAGATACTCCTGATACCGTAAATCGGGGAAATTTTGGTGTAGGGATAATTTGGCACTTTTAACTAAAAGTGGGGTTGTTAAATTTTGGTGTGTTAAAATTTGGCACCTCATGTCAGTACGTGTTTAATTTTGGCACCAAAGGAAAGCACCAAAATAAAACCCATTGATGGAAACTGAAACGAACATTCGGTATGTAAAAAAGTAAAGCATTCAACTGAATGAGATGCACTACCAATCAGATACCGGTATGGAACTGTTTAGTTCTGTCTTCACGAACTCTGAACTAAAAGAGAATATGTTACATGCTAAAGAAATTTTAATATTTAATAAATGGCATCACCAAGTTGAACAAAAATGTCATGTTTCACTATTTACAAATGCAATCAAAGTCTAATTGCTACTGATTATCAGTTACACTGTCAAATGTAAAGCCAACATGATCAGCAATCCCAGCCTCACGGAATCCGTTAAATACGATCTTATATAATATAATATTAATATCAAATG
>MJUT01001314.1:126441-161521 GCA_002080005.1 Gigantidas platifrons | reverse complement strand
TCCTCTACCACTAAAACTGGTCGCCATGATATAGCTGAACTATTGTTGAAAGTGGCGTTAAAACACAAAAAATTCAATCAATCAACAAGAAGGAATATATTCTCTGTATAATTTTGTCACAGATAATTTTAAAGAGTATGATTTAGATAGTGAATATTGCCTTAATATATATACAATATAAATATTTTGTATGTGAAAGCGGAGACATATCTGATAGAAAATTGTGCCTATATCATTCTTTTAAAATTAAAAACTATTTTGGTCACTTCAAGCTAAATAATATTGGCCGTAATACACGTACTTCAAAATGTCGAAATGAAGATTATCAGTTTTACAGTAACCGTACGCAGTGCGGTCTGATGTATTGGCAGTTGTCCGGTGGTCCCACGAGCAAATGAACCCCATAATTTATGTATGTTGTATACGGCATGATTTTTAATGTTTAAACACTGATTTTGTTGGAAGTACCAATACAAGAAATATATGTTTAATTTTATCGACCATTTACAGTTTTATTTCTGTGAGTGTTTGTATAGATAGGGGCCTCAGTGCACTACGTTGACTGTGGCCTATGTTGCTGAAAAGACAGCCCTGATCGTACGTCATTCATCATAAATTTACACTTCGTGAACATGTATCGGCTGTACATAGCATGGTATAGGCCAATACTGCTTATGGTATGCTGGTTGTATTAATTGATATTTTCGTAATAAAACTCTTTTCTTATGACTTAAAAGACCATACTTTCATTTTACAGACACCGGCGTCAACTACCCCCTTTTAAATATTTTTTATTGTTGGCTTTCTGATACTGTTACTATAGTCACAAAACTGGCGTGGCCCATAAGTTCATCCTAATGGCATGACCCTTGGTACTTTAAGTAGTCATACTATTTCTTTATTTTAAGATACATTTTATTTCCTCCTCAATTGTTAGAGGGATCAATACACACCTAAGACTATGGCTCTAAACTAGTGATGAAAACATTAGTGCTATTTTTTTTCTCATCTTTTTGTTATGTTATAAAACAATTGTAATAAATGCTCATATTGTATATGTATATGCCCCCCCGTGGGCCCTTGATTGGTGAAACAATAAACTTATACTTATAATGGTTGATACCACCCACGTTACTGTAATATAGTTAATGTTCAATGTTTGCACTGTTCCTAGTCCAACAATAAAAGAACCCATACTTTTTTCTCGTAATTTTCTATTCTACTTCATGTAACTGTCCAGTGGATGTCATATGGGATATAAAGGTATTTTTGCCATTAATTTCAAATACTTCCCTCCTCTCTATATAGGCCACACAATGCCTACTCATATTAAGGGAGATAAATCCTATAAGTTTATGCTACAAGTAGCTAATTTTCATAGGTAGCTAATTTTTATAGCTCCATCGTATGAAAAGAAAAGTCGTATGAAAATTAGCTACCGGTAGCTAATTTTCATGAGGTAGCTAAAAATTTTACGATAAACATACTGATGTTTACTTTCCAGTACATGTGATGTTTTAATTCTTTCAACACCTAGAATATTTAAGCAAAATTTCAGTAAACTATGAATGTGTTTATATTTTAAGCAGAAGTCAGGAATTATATCCATTGCCACTGGGATATTATTCCCATTGCATGCATTATGACTTTTATGTATACCCTGCAATCTTACTGTTACACAGTAGCCCAATTGATATAAGTTTAGACTACTGTTTATACAAGTCTGTGACTATGTTGTTGTCATACTGCCATGGTAGATTTATCAGTATGAAAAGAAAGTTTAAAAAATGTATTGTTGTAGACTTAAGCTTGCAACAAGTCGCATATCAAATCGCCCCCATTATTTTCCAATATAAAAATCATTTGACCGAAACACCCCAAAATTAGGTGCATAATCTGTGGAGGGGTTTCATTATGGTTCACATGGTTGATCACAATTCACAAGAAATATATTCTTCTAAACATTCACTGGTCAAATGATTTTTCTTTTTAAATAATAGAAATGTTTTGGTCAAATGCTTTTTTAATTGTGGAAAAATGTGGGCGTGTTTTGACCTGTTGTCTCCCTAATAAATAATCCATTTGGAAAATTTCTGCTATGAAAGTTCAAATTTTGACTGACTACTTATACTTACAACATTTCTTTACTGATTGGGACTTGTATACATTGCAACAGCATAGACCAGATACTGGTCGGTAAGGGATTGTGCTTTTTCTCCTGCTGATAAGGGTTAAATTGATGCCAGTTTTGTTTATGTATTCTACATTATCAAGATATGGATTAATCCAATTTCATGACTGAAATTTTGTAGTCACTGTCACAGAAATCTTTACAAATACCTGTGTTTTTGCTAACCTTGTACATGTATATTACCAACCCTAATATTTAGTGGCCACTCAAAAGTTTTTATTGTAATTTTTGGACAATCACTGTATAAGTTGAATCCTTGTCTTTAATGACCTACATTGTACCTAAAAATAAAAAAGTTTTGCCTTCCTTCCACAGGCACTTGTTTCTATCAATGGGAAGGTCGTGTGATACGTATAAGTCCTAATATATACGTATCACATGACCTTCCCATTGATAGAAACAAGTGCCTGTGCTTCCTTCCTATCCTTTTACTATTTTTTGTTCAATATTTTATTCCCACAGTTTGATGACCTATTTATTCTGCCTTTCTGGTTTCCCACAAAGACCATTAATTTCGCTGGATGTTCATGACTAATTGATATTTAATCTGTTAGAAGCATCAGCTATGATTTTTGTTATCTAAAGAGTAATGGTTTTAACCAAGAGATTAGACTGTCATAGTTAGTAATCTGTTAACTACGGGCATAATTAACCCTGCTATTGTACTGTCCATGTTTATGTTGTCATTCATTAATCCTGCTATTCTACTGTCCATGTTTATGTTGACATTCATTTTTGTGATAGTATGTAGTCTTTTTGAGTGGAAGAGAATCTGTGCAGGTTTTTCTATATGTTTATATTTGTATTGTTGTTGGAGATTCAGTCATCAAGAGAGGAGGGTTGGGGTGCCATTAACCTGTTTAACCCCACCACATTTTTGTGCCTGTCCCAAGCCTGGACCTGAATTTCCAAGGTCAAATGTCATGGTCTTTATATGTTCAGTGAGTTCAGATAAGATGAGAGGTGATTGTTCATTTTGTTGATATTGGTGGAATTGATGACCATCACTGTATAAAGTACTAAAAGTCAATCAATTATGTTTATAGCCACAATGTAATAAATTTCAAATAATTGATTTTTTTTTAACATATTTGTATTTCAGCCTCAGAACGAACATATTGAACTACACAGAAAAAGGCATGGCTACAGACTGGATTACCATGAAAAAAAGTAATTATAAGACTTATAAGGAATCATATATTAGTATGAAGTTAATAATAATAAAAAATTATTAGTTATTTTTTTATCTATAAGAATGGTGGGTTCAAAAAGTCAGTACAAGATTACACATGTTTCCTCTATTGTACAATATTGTTGTAGATCATTATTCTGTTTTGATGGATGGTACATTTTAAATTTAACATTTTTGTTTTGCTTTATAATCCTTTTAGCCGTCAATAGATAGTGATCTGTACTTAGCAACAACCTTTTACTGTGATAAACAAGTAACATATCAGTAACCTACGACAGGTCAGAGGTTATCTCCATGGTACTCTGATTCCTTCCTCGTATAAATATACTAGTATCAAGTTATTAGTGTTTAGCATTACTTTCAACCATTTGCTTTTACTATATCATGGCTGCTAAACTTATTGGGGAAGGCAGACAGAAATAACGAACTTATTGATGAAACACACTGCATTTTGTAGGTGTTCGGACACCTTAACACCTGAGGTGGGTATCACACCGTCAATCCATGTTAGGGTTTGTGGTCAAAGTAAATTACCTTAACTGATCAACCACCTAGTCCTCTTTTATACAATGATAACTTTTGTTCAACATGTTATTTAATACTATAAACAATTTCATTTTTTTATAGACGTAAGAAGGAAGGAAGAATGCCTCATAAATTGGCAGAAAAGGCCAAGAAACTTAGAGGTATTAAGTAAGTATTTGTGTTTTATCTTTCATTATACTATTAATACCTTGTGTATGTTATTATATGTTATCATGGTATGCTAACTTAAATGACTTACTCGTTGAATCATGGTTGTGTTTTTTGTCCATTAAATAATGAAAAATCTATAGCTAGATGTCTGTACATTGGTTAATGTTTTTCCTTTAAAAATTTTATGAGAAAGGGGGAGGGGTAGGACAGGAGTGTACAAATTGACTAAAAATCATCATACTTTTGCCAGATTTTGTCTTATATTCAATGGGCACAAGACCATAGACGACACACAGTACATGATACAAAAATAAAACTCCTTCATACCCACTACATTGTATGTACTTTTTTCAATGACAGCCCTTATTTATTTTATGATGGGAAAAAATTCAGTCTTACTTTATTTGAATCCTTAAATGTAAGGAGTAAGAAAATGTAAAATATTTGATTGATTGATTATTTGGGGTTTGATGTCAAATATTTATAAAACTGATATGGTCTTAAATGATCACCTTGGATTTCATATTTTCAACCATTTTTCACATGTCAAAAAGCATACTATATAGTAATGGGTGGTCATTGTTGTGTAATTTTAACTTTCTGGACATAAATTCATTTTGTAGGTATTTTAAGCATTTCTATCCTAAATTGACACAATTAAAGGAGCTGAGAGTTTGCAAAGTATTCTTGTTATTAAATATATATATATATTCCTAAATAAAGACACATAGAGGAGCTGAGGATTTGCAAATTATTTTTGAATTAACTGCGTTTCATGTTGAAAATGTGCTTCGATCAACGCTTTCATACCAAGTTCGGGTTTGAGTTTCATTGGGATGTGAAACATCTCTTTTATAATCATGTGACCACTTCAAAACCAATCATATTGTAACATTTCAATGAAAAACGGAAGTAATGTAATTATTACTTCTTATTAATTATATTTATATAAAAAAAATAATGCGATATCATATTTAATATCCATTCAAGTAAGGATACTAGAAAAGTTAAAGATATGTAATAATCTAATGGTTATTAAAGTATACATACATTATTTACATAGTATATAATGCTTATTTTTACATAATTTTGTTTTGTTTAGAGCTAAGTTATACAATAAGAAGAGACACTCAGAGAAAATACAGATGAAGAAAACGTAAGTTTATATTTAAACTTCTGTTACAGTATAAATTATGGGTATTTAGAACCATAAGTTCTATCATACCCCCATCATTAGTAAAATAGAGGTTAATTTCGTTCCTTTTGTTGGTTCAACATTCTTACAAGTAAAATTTCCTTGAAATATAACAGTTAAATGTGATATCCTTTGACTATGTAGACAGTAGCTGCTTATATTTTTAGAAATAAATTTGACACAAAAATTGTTTATTTGGTGAACTGGAGATACATCACAACTGCTATCAAGGCATATCATATATAGACTGAACAAGATGAACTGTGAGCTAATGCTCACTAATGATACCCCTGCTCTTCGGCAAACAGGAAGTAGGAATCTGATGGGTCCAAAAACGCTTCGCATGATATGGCATACCTATATGAAGCTTGTGACCAAATATCAGATTTCTACCATCAATAGTTGCTGAGAAAAATGTGACGAAAAATGTGCATATATGTTCAATGTGTATAAAAACCAACAAAGTCGGCAAACAGGAAGTAGGAATCTGACGGGTCCAAAAACGCTACTCACAATATGGCATACCTATATGAAGCTTGTGACCAAATATCAGATTTCTGCCATCAATAGTTGCTGAGAAAAATGTGATGAAAAATGTGCATATATGTTCAATGTGTATAAAAACCAACTAAGTCGGCAAACAGGAAGTAGGAATCTGACAGGTCCAAAAACGCTACCCACAATATGGCATACCTATATGAAGCTTGTGACCAAATATCAGATTTCTGCCGTCAATAGTTACTGAGAAAAATGCGACGAAAAATATCTTGGACGGACAGAGGTAAAACAGTATACCCCCCTCTCCCTTCGGGGAGCGGGGGTATAATTACTGTCTGGTTAGAATTGATGGAAAGTCAAATTACCACACATGTCTGAGTCTGCACTAAAATTTAAATCATTTTTTTTAGTCAGATTTAAATTTAAAATCATATTTTGAGAAATCAGGATATTGACAGTGCTTTGTATGAAATGTCAGACATTTAAACGTAGTTATTTTTCTGATAAATTTGTAGATGATAATTACAATGAAATTACAAAGTAATGTTACATAGCCATATTTATTTTAAATATGCCCTTTCCCAAAAAATCTATGATAAGCATCTTTAATAATGTTTTTAGAAAATAATTGCTTTATCAAGCCAACACTAATTCTCTTCACATTTCCAGTTTTAGTGATTTATGGTTCCTCAGATTACAGAATCAATCTTCATAGACAGAGAAAAATTCTCATCAGATGTGTTGTTTATATACATATATTCTTAGATTGATTGATTGATTGATTGGTGTTTAACACTAACTTTAGCAATATTTCAGCTATATCGTGGCACGACTAAATTTATAATTACCTTAGACCATATATTCTTAGAAGGCAGTGACTAGATGTTACATACACAACATTTTAATTAAATTCTTTAAAAAATGATATTGTTATCATGCATGTCTGCTTTCAAATATCTTTGTAGAATCAAAATGCACGAAGAAAGAAAAACTAAAAAGAAGAATAATGAAGAGGTTCCTGAGGGAGCAGTTCCAGCATATTTATTAGACAGAGAGGGTCAGACAAGGGCTAAAGTTTTATCAAATATGGTCAAACAGAAACGTAAAGAAAAAGCTGTAAGTTGTTGTGGTATTGTAGACAATGGTATAATATTACAGTATATGTAAACAAAACAAATACAAGTACAGGTACAATATCTAGTAGAAGAATTCACTGTTCATTTATATGGTATTTTGAGTTGCAACTGTCACGATATAACATAAATATTGTTGAAAGTGGCATTAATTAAATGCCATAACCCTAAGCCCCTTGAGTGTCAAAAATTGTTTCTTAAAATTAGAAATAACAAATTAATTAGAAAGAAAAGATATGGATGTAAGTGGACATGAGAGACTATTCAACATAACTTCAAGTAAAGGAACAATGCTTTATTGCTGTTCCTCATTTCTTCAGAAGTGATTATTTTTAACAATATTGAGAGATGTTAGGTGAAATTCTAATCATGACTTCAGTATATAACTTATATGATATCACAGGTAATTTTATAATTGCTGTAATTTTATTTTCTACCACAATTTTGATAACTATAAAAATGTAAAGTTTATTGATGAGACCTATGATCAATTTACACACACTTGAAAGCCTATTTGTATGTAGGAAAATCTATTTTCTTGTACAAAAAACCTATTTGCCAGTACAAAAACCTATATTCGAGTGAGTGAATGATTGCTGTTTAACGCCAAATGAGAATTTTGTTCAGTTATATCATGGCGAGAACAAGTTTCCTTCTATGAGATGATGTCTGTATTGTACAAAACCCACACTTTTAGTTTAATTTATTACAGTGCTAGCTCACTGAGACAACAGTCTGTGGGTAGACATGTCACTCCACTCTGACATATAATACTAATTCTGAACCAACCAGTCTTTGCTCCTTAATGCTGCATACTTAACGGAGAAGCAGCAAATTCCAATTATATAATCTTTGGTTTGAATTGACCTGTGCTCGAATCCATGATCTACATCACTCAAGGCCAGTGACTAAAATACATAGGTTATCAAGTACATTTTTTTGTACTGTGTAAATCTTTCTGTAGTAAATGGATAAATCTAAAGTTAAAGGAATACTCCAGTCAGTTGAAAAGTTGTTTTAATTCAATTCATTATAACTTTTTATTCATAAATAACTTATTATTTAAAAAAAAAAAAACACCTTTATTAACATTAATATACCCAATTAAAAATGTGAATATTTGGAATTTCCTGTTGTAGTGTAAGCGGCCATGACACATATTCATATGACGTCACACGGCCGGATCATGTTAGTTGAATAAATAACATGTATCTGACTCTTCCCAACATCGTGCCCATTTGGTTATGTTTTAATATAAGATCAACTGCAATGCAATGTTTATAATCGTATATCGTTCTAAATTTTTTTCTTAATATTCCCCTCCAATGTTACATTTTCATAAAACAAAGGAGTTTATTGGTATCGGGAGGGGGGAGGGTCTACGTATAATTTCATCTCAGAGAATTTCATGTTTTACGTGATTGACCGTACAGTTTAAATAACTGTCAGTTTTAACTAATTTTATGCGTACACATGCTTTTTTTTTCTTTTTTGTCCCCAATGCTGTCGTACTTTCCCGTGTTTTTCGAGGTCACTGGTCGATGTGTCGACAAGGGTAATTACACACAAAAAATCTTCTCACATATTCCCTTTTAATTTTGTTAGTGCAATAAAATGCTTAACATAAAGTCATAATGATTTTGTAAATATCAAAAGATAAATATACGACGTTATTTTACGAATTACATAATTTTTAATGATAAAATTGCAACTGATCAATGCTGATATAATATACGATACCGACACTAATACGTCACTGCTCTTTCGGAAGACCTTTAATTGCAGGTATAATCCGAGAATGGATTATATATATAATTATGTCCCTTGTCTCCTCACATTGTAGAGTGTTGAAAAATGGCGACCCCCATTGTTTGGTGCAACAGGTAACTTCAATCACCAAATTCTACCTTACGGTATATTATTTTTAGCAGTCATTAACACAAATGTCTTTTAGTTAATGTCATTTAAATATTCACGCTAACTTGTTAAGACCATGGAGTTTTCCTTTAATTGACATATGTCAAGGTATCATACTGATTCAGACGTCATAGTAACGTTGGTCTGATTGTGATATTAACATCATAGCAAAAGTTCGAGAATGAGAAAAAAAATCTATTTCTACGAGTTGATAAAATATGGAGCCAATAGGAGGTATCATTCCTCACCTATACACGATTCACAAGATTTCTATCAAATATCACTCTGTTTTGTCTTCAGGGTAAATGGGATGTTCCATTACCTAAAGTGAGGGGCATGAGTGAAGGAGAGGTGTTTAAAGTTGTTAAAACAGGAAAAACTAGACGTAAGTATTTAATCAAACATAAAATGATTGAAATACATTATTATTGATAGATTGATTATTGTTTAACGAGTAGCATTTCAGCTATATTCAGGATAAGGACTTGTTCAATAATATATAAAAACTATATAGAAATGAAGGAAGGGGTGGGTCAAACAGGTCAATGACTTTTGACAGCCACTGAAAAAGTTTGGAGAGTTTTGTAGTGGCTACAATGCACCTTCTCTTTTTCGAAATCTAGAGGTCATTAGCACGCAGGGAGTATGGCATTCTCCAAACACGTTGCTCACAATAGTCCTCGCGCAGGCTTTCCGTATTATTAACCTGATAAACCCCCCCCTACGAGAGGGCTCCTCCTATCCCCCACCCAAGGACATGTTAAGCAGCTCTGTGGGGTTGAGTCGGGGAACCTTCACCAGTACCCAGAGAACATTGTGTATTAGAAGGTTACGGTATTAGATCTTTAATGCCACAGTCTACAATATTACTGTTATATAGTGACATTCAGAATTATTGTTGAAGTAAACCAAAGTACCATACTCTTAGAAACCCATTAATCTGTCACTGACAAAGTTTATAAGGCCATGCAAAGTTAATTACTTGGTTCTCAGGCCCTTTTTTGTCAAAATTGATGAGGGAGGGCGGCATTTTTTTTTATCCTTTTACTGCTGTAAAAAGTGATGAGGGAGGCATTTTTTCTTCTTTTTTTTTGTGAAAAATATGGCAACGTATAAATCTTTTCATTACTTTATTGAAAATTTCAATTTTATTTCTTCCGATGGTGGCAGAAACATCACAAGTGGTTAATTTTTATGGAAACGTCCAATCCGCTGGTCCCAACGTACCATTTTTTATCTCCGTAAACAATTCCAATAAGGTACAAGCTTCGGAGAAGCCCCCTATTATGTTTCCTGGTAAAACTGGCAAACATTTGTGCCGAATTTGCACAGAAACGATTGACATTTTGTCTAAATGTCAAACGGAAACACGTTTTTTATTTATACATTGTCATAACGATGCTTTAAATCTCATTTAAGCATGATGCGTTTTAAAGCGTTTCACCGACCACGCGATATAAGAGAAAAACGGATGCGGTTGTTTTTTCCGTACGGACAGCGCTACCGCATTTAATTATTTTTTTTTACTATTTCTGCAAAAAAATCGGCAATGCGGCGACGAATTTCCACATGTGGGTGGGCCTGAGAACCAAGAAATTAACTTTGTATGGCCTAACATAAAAGTTTATATCACTTAGACATTGCCACTGACGGCAATCAAAAACAATTACATAGATAAATTTAATTTCAACTACAATATGATCATGACCATAACAGTAAACAGATTTGTTCTTACAGTCGTAAAACATTTGAACATGAATTTAGTACCCGTCCTCGAAAAACAACCAATCACAACACAGTACCTAATATATACAGTGTTCTTATTATGACTGTAAGTTGTGATAGATTTCTATTTAGTGTTCTTATTGTGACCGTAAGTTGTGATAGTTTTCTATTATAAGAAATGACAAGTAACATATTTTACTAATGAAGTGGTAATGCAATACATGTACATGTATTTAACCTGTCGATATCAGTGTATAAAGCTATTTATTCATAATTTATTTTTCTAGGGAAAGGATGGAAACGTATGGTAACAAAAGTATGTTATGTTGGAGAAGGATTTACCAGGAAACCTCCCAAATTTGAAAGATTTATTAGACCAATGGTAATTCAAGATTAATATTGATTATTTTTAAACGATCGAACGCAGTGAGATATCGTTTAATGCTAGCGCTCATGCATGAGGAATACAAACCGGAAGTCACTGCTTTACACAACATGTGTCACAACCTTCTGTCCGGACAAAAATATAGTCCATATATAGAGTCAATTGTAAGAGGACGAGTAACTTAAATATCAGAAAGAGCATGCATGCAACATTCATATATTATAAATCCCCCCCAAAATCGGGTACTTATATGCACGTTTGCTCATCTATCAGTATTTCTTTGTTGCAACGCGGATTTTGCGGATGGATATTTCAATATCTAGAAATTGTGTTTACTATGTAAGAGACTTTAATTTTCGCATTGCGTCTGAAAATCGACATTTGAACAACAAAAAATGCGTGTGGATATTTTAGCAAGTGTACAAAAATTGTACCTTTCTACTTTTGTCCTGTTCCGAAATGTGTGTTTTCTGTTTTTAGTTTTAGAATTAATTTTAAAACATAGTCTATTTATATCCTACGCTGCTGGTGGTTACAATTCAACTGGTTTGTCAGTGTCGTTAGTTCTCGACCATCGTAGTTTTGTTCAGGACTGGGAACCAGTGCTTTAGACAACACGTGTTCTAATGTTTGACGTACTATCTAATGAAAAGTCTAGAAAATCCCGAAGAGGTTTTGACCTGTTAACCTTGACTCACTGCTGACGTATTTATGTCAACAATACATGCTTTTAAAGTATGTTCCACCTAAAAATAAACATGAAATGAAAGTATCGATGCATATATATATGTAGGGCAACCGGCAAACAAACATGGACACAAATAATGAAAAAAAACCTGTATAATACTCCAGTAGGTGTCCGTAAATGGATGAGGGAATTCCGGGAATATTGAATGTTGATGTTGGCTTCGAAACAAAAAAGATGAAAATGGAAAGGACACGGATGTTGTCTTCGGCAGGCTATTATATATATATATCATTGGATAAAAGTTCATCGTCAAATCTATTAATAAGTGTTGTAAATTTTTTCAAGAGTCACATTCCCCTTCGGCGAAAAAGACCCCATATAGAAAAATATTTCCCTTTTCCAAGGTATAAAATTAAACCCACGAATGGTTCTGAATGCACTATATTTCATTTCGACTGTCACATTGATTTGCTTGCCCCTTCAAAACAGATGTAGTGTCTGGTAAACAGTTGATGGGAAATAAAATAATAATGTAATAGAATGTAAAACTGGGTTGTTGCATGTTATAGTAGTAGCTCCTACACCAACTGTTCTTTCCATTTTTGGCACTATTCAATAATTATATTAGTCGTTCTGATATTTTGCGATTGTGCATAGCATACAAAAAATCTACATGCAAGCAGTTCGATCGTTTAACATCACCTTTGGTGCTTTCATTATATTTCTGTCATAAGCCTATATATCTATAGATGGCCGAGTGATACAAGTTGTTGACTTCTTATGCCAACTTAACACTGCTGACATGACTACACCTCTCTATACCTACTTCAAGTTAGAAGGCTTCCAGATACCTATCCAAGGCCTCGTTTCACTATTTATTACTAATTCTATTTCTTGTTTTGTTGAGGTTGACAAATCTAAATTTGTTTCATTGTCTATGTACTAGATTTATTATGAATACACTTTGATAAAATTTAGGGTAAAAAGATATTTTTCTTTAAGACTAAAACATCATTTTATTTATTACTGTTGTAGCAATATTCTTCCTAGCTACACATTGACAACAAAGATTCCTGTTATTAGATACCAAGAAAACCAGGCAGTCTTTTAATATGTAAATAATTTCTGATTGTTAGTAAATTTACAATGTTGTACAATGTAGTACCTTTATTCTGTATATCAATTAAAACATTTACTGTCTATTTCAGGGATTAAGATTTAATAAAGCACATGTAACACATCCAGAATTAAAAGCTACATTTCATTTACCAATCATTGGAGTGAAGAAAAATCCCACATCACCCATGTATACATCATTAGGAGTCATAACTAAAGGAACAGTCATAGAGGTTTGTAATGTGTAAGGTTTGTTTGATGGTGTTTAATGCCACTTTCAACAATATTTCAGTTATACTGTGGCGGTCAGTTTTATTGGTGGAGGAAACCGGAGTAAAACAACGACCTGTCGCAAGTCACTGACAAACTTTTTCATATAATGTTGTACACCTCACCCTGATCGAGATTTGAATTCACATCAGTGGTGAATGGCACTGATTGCATAGGTAGTTATAAATCCAACTACCATAAATCACAGCCACGACGGCCCCCTAATGAAACAGTTGTAGATGTTTGTAATTGTAATGTGTAAGGAACAGTAATGCAGAATAAACCATTTTACATAAGCTGTAGTGGCATTAATTTAACTTAAATATTGTCATGGCAATAGTTTAATAGTGTTGACATTTTCAACAATATTTCAGTTATTATGACTGCAAGTCTGACTGATGGAGGTAGCTCCTGTACCCAGAGAAAACTGCTAACTGTCACTGACAAGCTATGTCACAAAAAGTTGTAATGAATATACCATGCCAAAAGCAAGAATCAAACTGGTGTCAACCACATCGCGATGTAATGGTCAGCATGCTTACCTCAAGTACGGTAGATCGTGGTTTGAAGTTCCGATGGGGGTTGGTATTTGTTGTTTCTCCGCTAGGCACGTATCATTAAAGAGAAATAGCAAAGACGGGTTGGCTCGGAATCAGAATAATGTGTCCGAGTGGCGTGACATGTCTACCTGCAGACTGTTGTTTCAGTGAGCTAGCACTATAAAAATCTAACTCAGCGTGTTGGTCTAGTACAAAGCGGACCTCATTATCATCTTATTGAAAATTAACTTGTTCTCGCCATGATATAGCTGATAAATTGCTGAATTGGCATTAAACAACTCACTCACTCAATAATATTTCAATAATGTTATGACAGTAAGTCTAATTGGTGGAGGAAGCTCCTATACTTGAAGAGAAAACTGCGTACTGTCAGCAAATCAGAGACAAGCTCTGTCGCAAAGTTATATTGAGTATACCATAGACAAATTTTTACCACATAGGCACTTATTGTAAGTGTAAATACCATACTACCATAGATACTGTCATGGTAACAATATCCTCTAAAGAAGTGAGTGTATTCTGTATTAACATTCTTCCTAAGGTAATACTATATTTTGTATATCTCTGTTTACAGGTTAACATAAGTGAATTAGGTTTAGTAACACAAGGTGGAAAAGTTATTTGGGGTAAGTGCAGAGTTTTTTTAATATGATGATGGGCACATAAAAAAGTTAATATGTATATGTTGTCTGTATGTGGTAAAATATCTGCCTGCAAGACAGAATATGAAGTTAATGTTTAACACTTTTCTATACATAGAATACTTACTATGAAAAACTAAATTATACAGTTCCCCTCTTAGATCTTACAAACGTTACAGAATGTTTGTACCACTGTGGTGGTATCAAATATGTCTTGCAAAATATTCACATTAATGCCACATATACATCAAAATGCCTCGTACAAGCCTTTACAGTGGCTAGTTTGCTCTAGATTTTTGTTGATTATTCAACTAGGCCAATTTTTTTTATCCAAATTCATACAGAATTCTAATGAAATTATTTTACAACACATTTTATCATTGGCTAATATTTGACATCATATCCACAGTTGACATGTTGTAAGCTAGGGTTCTATTTTGAATGACCCGCCATATTGAATTCTTGAAATTGATTTTTGATCATGCTTTATTAACGTCAGTATTTTTCTGTAGGAAAATATGCCCAGGTAACGAATAATCCAGAAAATGATGGATGTATAAATGCAGTATTACTGGTGTAAAGATAACATTAAGGGAGATAACCAGATCAAGGGAGACAACCAGATCAAGGGAGACAACCAGAAGACAAAGAATAGCCATAACAAACTGTTTGACATTGAAAGTTTGTTACAGCAAATAGATTATTTGGAACTAAGGGAACAATAATTTCAACAGCAATGACTTATATCTAGCTCTCTGTATGCCAACAAAATTGTGAAATTGTTTTAGCGATATACATGTATACTAATGAAAAAAATAAAGAAAAAAAGTGATTTTTTTTTTTATTAATTTCTAGACCTTCAAGCAGAGCTTGACTGACACATTATCATGATTCTGAGCCAACCAGTCTTTGCTCGTACTTCTTATAATGCTGCGTGCTTAGTGGAGAAGCAGCAAATTCCTATTTTATAGTCTTTGGTTTTATCCAACTAGGGCTCAAACCCAAGATATACCACAGTCGAGGTTAGCACACTAACCGTTACACCACCGATGCGGTTTGCTCAATTGATAAAAAACATGTACAGAAAATAAATGCATTTAATAAACATAAATATCACTATGATACACAGAGAAACTAAAACTTTTTTGATTATTTCATAATACTTAATAAAATTCAGTTTCCTTATTTAACAATAAAATACACATAAAACATTTAAAATCTAAGAAGAATAAATAAATATATAATTTCTTAAACAATTTTACTTATATATATATAAACTATCACAGACACTGAACCAGTATCACAGACTGACTTGAAAGTTCATTAATAAGATTATAACATTATATATATCGATCCTTCATACACCATTTCTCCCATTGTCTTCAAATTCAAAGATGTCTTTCCTGATGTACTTCTATGCTATATCACTTAAATGGTAAATATATAAGAATTATTAATGTTAATGTAATTTCCATCCAGCATACAGAAGGTTTGTTCTCTTTCACACTGGATTTCAAAATGAAAAGGAAACCAAATGAAACTTTTTTTTAGTATCTTCTGCTATTGAATATTTATGCCTAAGTTACATAGATTTGGATTGTATGCTTTGTAACAATACCCTGCATGGCTGTAGGTCAAAATAACAAAACAACAGGAGAAAAACCTTCCATGGCATTAACTGAGACATAAACTTGGCATCAAAAAGAAAAAGAGGACGGATTATAACAAGACAGCAAACATGAAGAACACAATATACTGAAAATACAAAAAAAATTATAAAAAATTAAAAACTTTATCAATACATATATTTAAAAACTGGCTATATTATATATATATAAAACTTACAACAGAATTATGATGACTGAAATGTAAGAATGATGTTAATGAAATGAAAATGGACCAATTCAGTGATGCTATTGCATTATGGGTAAACATTACTACGTTTCTGATTGGTTAAAATACTTCACAAAGACACAGACGTTGCACACTACAAGTTACTAGTACATGGACGGAGGTTAAATGTCTGAATTGGTCCTTTATCTGTCTACTGTATAGATGGTGTTACATTATCTGGGATAACTATAATATACACTGTACATAATAAATAGTTCTGACGGATTTATCACAGCTTGTTATCACATAACCCTGTTCATCTGGGTATTAATACTGGTGTCTGTGTGCTCCTACATTTCAAGAACTTTTCTGTACCTGTAATTAACAAGGAATATTTACATTATAATACAATTTAGGATTGTCAGACATTTTGTATTGAAGAAGGGGAAGAAGGGAGGTAACAATAATTTCTGTAAGTAAACAGGTTAATACTATTGGTATTGATAATACACCTTTTATGGGTAATAGTACACCACACTATACTTACCTACCATAGAAAGTATAAGATGAGAAAAAAATATTTTAAACTTCATACAATGGTTTGTTGTCAAGAGCAGGATGGTGAGGAACTTGGAACAAATATATTCAGTCATACATTTCAAAAAGTCAGTGTTGGTGCAAAAAAACACTGAAGTAGGGATAATGTGCAAATTTTTATCTTCCTTCAAAACTACCCTAAACCAAACTACCCATTCTACTAAAAGACAAAATTAATGTACAGGAAATGAATATGCAAATTAAATTAAATACAGTTCAATGCTATAATGTCAACAAATCCTTATATAGAATATTATATGCATTTATTGACAGTTGAATTATTAATTTTTTTAGCTGCAGTTGACATTTCCAGTACATGCATTACAAATGTTTCCCAGGTCAACTTGTCAACACTTGGTGTCAAAGTGACCTTCCATGATTTCACACTTAATATTACCAAAGTTACTGTTGCCAAGTCACATGATTTTTTATTTCTTTGGCAGGGTCATCCTGCTAAAAAAAATCCATTAAAATGTATGTAATCTACAATATACTATTATTTTCCAAAAGATAAAATAAGTCCACTTTTATGAAAATAAAATTTATATGTATTGCTAAAGATGTGTTGTCTGTCCTCCACTTACCTGTAAAACAATCAAGTTGATAAGGGGCCTTAAATCTGATAGACATGTGGTAATCAATAAAGGGGTTAGGGTTATGGTGTTTAATGCCACTTTCAACAATATTTCAGTTATATCGTGGCAGTCGGATTTATTGGTGGAGGAAACCGGAGAAAACCACAGACCTGCCACAAGACACTAACAAACTTGATCACATAAATGTTGTATCAAGTAGACCTCGCCATGAGCGGGATTCAAACTCACAACTTTAGTGGTGAAAGGCACTTAGTGCATAGGTAGTTGTAAATTCAACTACCATAAGACCACAACGACACCTTAATCAATAAGGGAAAATAAAATAGTTGCATATTATTACGTCATCAAAAAGTATGTGGTTAACGTTGGTTAAATGTCATCAAGTAAACAGAGGAGCTACAGATTTACAATTGTGTAAGGATGATATGGACGAGGAAGTTATAAAACAACAGATTGTGATCAACATATGTCAAATATACTGTTACGTAAATAACACAATAAATAAAAAGTTTGATATATATTGCAGTATGTTGTTAAATTTTCCAAATGTTGTATAATTTTAGTTAATTTTTAATTTCATCAATGTTAAGGCACTTAATTTTTTTCACCTACTTGCCCGAAGGCCAAATTTAGAAAAACCATTCTATATATTCAAATAAATCCTTTCGTAATTTCACTTGTCCGAATCCAATTTTAATTGTCCCGGGCTGCGGGCCAGTGGGTTAGCACAAAGACTGAATACATGATCAACATATTGGAAAATTTATCTGCAACAAACAAAAAACATTGGTAAAAATTAACAAGTGGGTACTACAACGAGGGAAACAACAGGTACATGTATGTATATTTATAGGGAACAACAGGTATGTATATTTATATACAGTGAAAGCTGTCTAAACCAAACCCTGAGTAAAACAGAATCATGTATAAATCCAGCATTACATAAAGGAAACCTTTGTTAATTTAACCTGTATAAACGAAACACTTGTCTATTCTTACAACAAAAGTTCGTCCCAGGGAGGTTTGATTTAGACAAGTTTCACTGTATATTGATGTAAACAACATAGAAGCTAATTAGGGTAGATATATAGTATCTGCCTTTTTAGGGCATAAATAAATATTTTAATAACAAATAATTCAAACATGCGATTAATTTTACTGTTCAAATGAATACATTGTCCTTAAATAATTAACAAATAAACCAACAAACCATTGTCTACTGCTGCTCAAAACTTACTAATAAATTAAATTAAATTGGTTATCATAGCAACAGTTAACCAGTTATCCTAACAACAGCTGGTTATTCTAACAACATATGGCTTTCATAACAACAGTTAACTAGTTATTCTAACAACAAATGGTTATCCTAACAACAGTTTACAACTACTTACTAAAATTATTATTAACACATACAATTACAATGTATATATTACACATTTAGACAGATTATAAACAGCTATGTTAACTGATTGGATGAACCCAACAACAACATTGTTTTAGACAGCTATTATACCCACAGCACACAAGTAGTCCAGTTAATTGTGCATTCGTTAGCTCTGCACATTGTCAAACCTATGTTGTCTACTCCTCGGCAAAGCTTTGGTTATCTAAAACATTCTCTAAGATATCCTTGTTTTGTTTTGAGTGCAATATAAATATGCTAATAAGATAAGAAAGACATGTGTACAGTGTAGTTAAGAAGAGTTCTATATACTACTGGCTTTATAACATATCATTCTATTCTACTAGGTCTAAAACATGCCAAGGAAGTGCTTCATAATTTTGTTCAATAATACATAATACTAAAAAATCCACGTTTTATTTCAAGCAATTGAAAAAATTAGAATCCTGGCATGTTTGTGTAATGCATATTAATAGCATCTATTTCAGCAATAGGTCTCATAATATGGGGGGGGGGGCTATAAGTTGTTATTAGGGAGAAGTTGGTTACTCCCTATAAAAAGGTATAGGTTGACTTGTTCAGTTTAAGGAAATATGATTGGGTCGTAAATTTTCCACTTCAAGATATCAATGGGCATGGATTTTTAAACTATGATATATTGATAGGTCATATTTCTACAAGCCCACACAGTCAGTAACTAAATAATATATGAATGGGTATGGTTTTCATTCAGTGCCATATGTTAAGCTTTAGATATCATTGTGTGTTATAGGGCTATAAATCATCATATATTAACAAAACAAAATATCATTGTAAATTATAAAAGTCATTTTTTCATCTATAATCAGTAATATAATGTACATTTTGTACTCTATTAAAACTACCTATATATGATGCTACAGAATTGTAATATTGATATAGGTTTGATCTGAATCATCCCTGTTGACATCTACAAATTGAAGGAACTATTCTTAAGATTGGCCAGGCAATAGGAACATTTATATCGACCAATGTTACAGTTTTGCAATTCAGTTCGTAAACTTAGTATTAGAATAGCTTAAGGTTGAAAATACTTACCGTTGGTAGTTGTCTGTAACTATTTAACAACTTTATATTGCCAATCAAGTGACCGTGTTTTCACAAAGATATTGTAAAACTGAGTGTCATAGAAATAAAAATTAGAATCCTAGAATCCTTCAAAACATGAAAAAGTTTTAAGACTCTTCAATGATCAATTCAAAAGAATTCCAATAAAAAAATGTACAACTACAAAACAAAATATGAAGTAAATAGGAAAACTAAAATATTGGAAAGGGGAGGTTATGCAAATTTTTTAGACCTGGAAAATATTTAGAATTCCCTCCCTTGTACAAAATTCTGATTTTTATTTTACCACAATTGTACAATTTTAAATCTATATGTTTGAATTGTAAATTTACAGGCCCACAACTAGCAGTTTTTGTCTTTATGAATTCATATTGCCTGAATGAATGAATCTCCTAATTTTATTAGAAAGCATACTCATAATATTTTCAAAACAAAAAATTAAAAGGGAAAGAAACCCAACAGATAAGATGTGTATTCAATTCAAACAACAGATGCAACAATTAAAAGGGAAAGAAACCCAACAGATAAGATGTGTATTCAATTCAAACAACAGATGCAACAAAATAATAGGCATTTCTATCTTTCTACATAACCAATGGTATGGTCCCACAGAATGTTAAAAAAATTATGATTTTGACATTTATCATCTTCGCTAACCAAGGATTACAATCCGCTCTTCTCCTCTCCACCCTTGGCAGATTAAGTCAGAATTTCGTGTCCTCACTGTTTATTTTTCTATTCGATGCAGCTGTGAGTAGCTGCATCCAATCAAAATGCATCTAACAAAAGATCACGCAATGATCACATGTAGAGAAGGAAAAATGTAAACAATGGCGACATGTGGAGAAAACTGTAGCCTTTGTCATGAATCTTTACCCCCCAAACACATAAGAACGATATTTACAGAAACTTTTAAAGTATTTGCTCAATTAACTGAAGTCTTAGGCTACATCCCTTCGAACAGGTAATAGTACAACTGTTCTCATTGGTTGATAATGATGTAATGCAAATGGGCTGAACTTCATAAATCTGCTAGAGGGCGGTACGCGGGAATTACAAAATTCAGACTTAATCCGCCAAGGGTGGAAAGGAGAGGAGCGAATCATAACCCTTGGCTAGCGAAGATGGACATTTATGGGTGCCACCAATTTTTGAAATTATTACATATTGAAGAGCACAAAAATTGTATTATTCAACATCAACAACACACCATCTGTTCTAGTTTCCTTGCGCCCTATACCAAATAACATTCACTAACAACACATATTAAATAATAGCTGAAGATAACCAAAATTCTTGAACCACAAAATTTTTCACACATATTTTTGGAAAAAAAAAAACCACCAATATTTTAGGTGGGTTGTTAACCTTCTGAACATGAATGGAGAAAAGGAGGATGGTTGCTCTGTTGTTTCATCAATTAAATGCTGATGAATGTTAATTTCCTCTACCGAATATTCTGGATCATAATTATAAGGAACTAAACCCATATTGTCTGATTCCCTACCATTTAAAACTCAGTAAATGTACATTTTCTTGATTTGTTGATAATGTGTATGGTGTTGATTACTGATGCCTGAATTAAATGGAACATATATCAGCATACCCAATAGCTTTATTAATATAACTTATTACTTTTTTTATACGTAATTACTTATATACTACATTATAATTGGGTTTCATTTGCCTTTAACGAAGTCACTGGACCATGCAGCCACTGCTGAAAAAGTTCCAAACAAGTCTGTCCTTCAACTTTAAGTATTTTTCAACTGGGAGTAATAAAACATATGGAGAGGAATCTTCCTGGTATACCCAGATAATTAAATAGATAAACAGTGCCCTTCAGAGACTTAAACATTTTTTGTGAGACTCAGGAAAGACAACATGAACGAATCCAATGATGCAATTTTGGTCACAATGGAAATCATTAGCATCAGATAGAAAATCTTGTGTTTATATGGATAAATTTAGTTGTTTATTTTTGAAATTCAAATAAATATGTTTTTCTTTTGTTTGATCATAACAAGATGAACTGTGAGCTAATGCTCACTTATGATACCCCCCCCCCCCCTGCATATATCTTCAATGTGCATAAAAACCAACTAAGTCGGCAAACAGGAAGTAGGAAGCTGGCGGGTCCAAAATTTTGTTCCACAATATGGCATACCTATATAAAGCTGTGACCAAATATCAGATTTCTGCCTTCAATAGTTGCTGAGAAAAATGTGACGAAAAAAATCTTGGACGAACCAAAGGAAAATATTGTTGCTAATGACAATTTCAGTGATTTCAAAGGTGATTTATGCATATATTTTGCAATATTTGCAGACATTGAGGGGAACATCGCTAGCAAAATTAAGTTTTTATCTACAGATATGTCGTTCTGTTGTTAAATCATAATTTTTTATTAATTTAATGACATCTTTAAAAAATGTTCATCTTTTTTTTTCTTCTTTTTTGTTGTTGCTGATCTTATATCTACAGGAGATATTGTATCTTCTTACTTTGCTATTTATTAGTACTCATTTTGATATGTAATCTACTGGGAACTCAAAACCAAGGACCTTATATAAGTCCCTGTCAAAATTACATAAAAAAACAGGTGCAAATTCTTTTTCAAGAAAGACGCTGTCAAAATCCAAAATTAATTAATTAACAAAATTAACATCAAAATCTGTTGAAAAGTGAAACAAATATCTGTCTACAAACACACACACATATAAAGATAGATATTAAAATGGCTTGAAAATGATTTTCGTTTTCTAAACAATAATGGAAAAAGAGTGCAAATAGAAAGAAATATGTGTAAGTATAATACAAAACAAGGATATCTTTGATGATTACCACACTATTTAGCTTTCAAACAGTCTAACTTACAACTGGTCTCAGTTTTACACTGTTGTTTCAGTTTTTGCCTTGGAATCTGACCTCAGGTTTGCCTTCAAAAGGTCAGCAATAATCTTACTTGTAATTTTTGGTGGGCGGACAGAGAAAAGCGGTTTTGGGCGAGTGGCACGTCTGAAAAGTTAAAGAAGAAGAAAAAATCATAAGTATTATGCAGAAACCAAACCAAATTATTTAAGAATAAGCTGCTTCTAATAACAAGACACATGTTTAAACTTTTCCATGTATATTTTGTAAAGAAAAACATTTTTCTTGTATATTTTTGTCAAAATTAAACAAAAAAGTGTAATAATACCAGAATAGTCATATGACCAACAGAAAACATGTGTCTCGTGATACATTCTCACAAAATTATATACAAATCTATCAGGCTTTACAAATGTACATTGGGATCTTTAACCTTCAGTGTTTTGTATTACACATATAATACCTAGTTTATCAGCTTACTAGTATCATAATGTGTTTAACTGTAAAGAGCAAGATGTGTGATAAAAGACACATTACAATTATGGAAAATTGGCTAAATTTTGACATACTGTATATGTATTTTGTAATTATTTAAACAATTTCCTCGTGTCATTCTAGTAATGTAACTTTAGTAGTAATACATACAATGCTATATTTAATTTGATTTGTAAAGAGCTTGATCAAAGCTTTAACATGACATCGAATAATTTTTATAAAAGCCAAAAGCATCCTGTTATATAATAGATTACATTAAGACAAGTTACATTTATAAGATGTAGCAACCTGGATTGGTTAGCATATAATAATGTGAGAATAAAACTACAACATATCTCTAGCATAAAGTAAATTAAACTAATAAGACAATAAAATATAAAATCTGTCACTAGAGGGGTGTCGAGTTTGGTGATTCAATAAAATCTTCTGCTTCTTACATTATGTTATATACCAGTTTTGACCCATGCTGATTCCACAGTAAAAGGGACGAATTATGACAAGTGTATTTCTTAATATTTATAGATTTGTGTAACTGGTTGCTAAGGAATGCTACTATATGATTAGAGTTTTTGGTGTTTAGTGTTACTTTTAGCTACCAGTATATTGTGATCAATAGACTTGTTTGCAGAGAAAGGGACGAACAGAAATAACAAACTAACCAGGGAAACCCCTTGGATACTAGTATGCAAATGGAAAATTTAATACTTGAGCTGAGTATAAGGGAGCAAACAAAGTCAATGGTGTCAGGTTCATGGTCATGCCCCCACCCAGGACGAAAATGCTAATAGAGGGTGAATAACAAATACTGTATACAATTATAAAATGAATTTTAAATTGTGTAAATCTAATTAAAATTAAATCTCTGCACTTGCTCATTTCATTTGCTGTGGCTAAGCAAAAAATTTTTTTTTTTAAATGAGCAAGTGTGGAGACTGAAATCGTGTATAGATTTGTTGCATAATTTATCTTTTGTCTGTCATATACAAATTTCAGAAGGATCAGTGAACTAGAATAAAAGTTAATGCATGAAAACCATAGTGTCTACAGACAGAGGACGACAGACCAATATCATAATATAACCTTACAGAAATGACTGTCCTTGTGTTTGTTGTAATCCAGTCAGCTTTACATACCATACATGTTGAAGACTGTATTTTAATATTGTAAAAGTTCTTGTATGTATTTGGATGTTTAGTGAAAGATGTATGGACAAACCCAGTTAGCAATCATTACGATACTCAGATACGGGTATATCTGGGAGTAAGTTACTCCCAGGATGAGTCACCCATCTGACACTATAAGCATTTTACCATTTTAAACCATACTCATGTTACTGATTTTCTCAGAGAGCTACTGGTTATTTTCAGTAAATTTCAGGAGTACATGTACAATATATATTATACCAACTTATTATGGTAGTAATTAAGTTATGTTTGTATACACAATATTTCGTAAAATATATAATACAGTCCACTTTATTAAAAACAAGAATATGTTAGAAGGCAGATTACCAAAAAATGGTAAGTCTACTTCTTGATGTTGTATATATATTATTAAAATCAAGTTTATACAAGTTATAACATTTCTGAAAAGACAAAACAGTCACAAAGAAAACGTAGACAAATATAGTATCTATAAATAGATTATAAGAGTCCTGAAATTCTGTATAATAGTACCCAATACCAAGGTTCACACATGCAAAGTGTCCTTAACATACAAAATACCATTAATTTAATAAAAATTATAAATACTAAATAATGTCATTAAACTTGAAATTTTATTAATTTTTACAGACTGCTGATGTGAAAATTTTAGTCTATTGTATAAAAATTTAAAAGAAGCTATCATAAAATATTACATTTTCAAATATCCAGTTAAAAAAAATAACATACAATTTCAAAATCTACTTGAATTTTTAAAATGATTAGAAAAGCAGCATGTTAAGGACACTGTTATATATACATGTATATTTAGTATAAGTGACTGTTAGTCAACACAAACAAGCCATAGGGGAAGGTAGATACAAAATCTACAAATCTTTTAACAAAAACATTCAAATAGTGACACATAAATAAAATATACTGGTAAACAATAATATCACATTGACATGATGTTGGGATTTGCTACATGTAATATAATATATATGCAATTATATGTATGCTTTATGGAGCTATAATTAAAAATTTCCCAGCAGGCAAACAATGTGATTTCAACGTTGAAATAATGTCAAAGCAACTTCGTCACGTTGTATCCACATTGCTTCAATGCTGATATGATGTTGTGTGTCTGCTGGATTGTTGTAGTGGGTTTGACTTTGTTTTCATGTGAGATTGCGTGCCATTATAAATAGTAGTTAAACTTGTAGGATAATTACTGATATAATTGTGTGACCCTGATCGATGAAGAAATATGAATATAACAGGTGAATGTCATATCCTTATTATTTATAAAAATTGATACAATTTTTAGTACTTAAATCTACGTCATTCAATGGAATTTGTATCAATATTGCATGATACAGACTTTTCTTTATAAAATATGAATATAATTCATACATTTATGTTTTAAACAAAAAAGGTGTGTTTGAACAGCTTACATTAACCAAGTTTGTATAATTTGATTTTTTTTTCAACTTAATTGCTGTTTTTAGTAAAACAAAATTCTCTTAATGACTGGTATCCTTATAATATATGCTCCAATCTATTAAAATTATATCTGCCAGGGCCACACAATATTATATACAGTCAATTGTACCAAAATCTTTATAAAAAGGTTCTGTACATTGGGAAGAATTTGTTGAAGTATTATTTGAACAGAAACACTGACTTACAAATAATATATTAAATAATAAATCTTTGTTTAGAAGTTCAAGGAGAGTAAATAAGTTCCAAATGTGGGCACATTTGACTAAGTAGATACAAATTTCAAAGGATTGTCACAACTTCTACAAAACTGTAATTATTTCATTTTAACAAGTTTAAAACATGAAAGTGATTGTTAAAAAATTAAAGTATCATCAAATTGATAGATTAAATAAGGAGATTAATTTATAAAACCTGTTCATGCCACAATATAAGCTGAAATATTGCTAAAGTTGGTGTTAAACACCAATCAATCAATCAATCATAGATTAAATGATGAAATGTTCTGTAGTAACAGGGACATTCCTTTGACCTTTGTTTTTAAAGCTATAGATGCAGATATTGACAAGGTGCCTACATCTTACCCTACACGATGGGAACTTTTCTTCAATTTTACGCTTACGCATAGCCAGAAGGAAAAGTAAATGTGATCTATAACAGCTGAAGAAAGGAACATTTACGTGTTAAAGCAACGACTATCACAATCATTTAATACATGCTTAGTGACGATACTATTTTGTAACTATAAGCTTGTAGAAATCTGAAAGCAATTTACTTCCTATTAAATAATCTTTATGAAAAGATCATAGTGCTTATAAAATTAAAAGAAAAAGAGACAAAAATAGCATCAATAATGAGAGAAAAAAGCTTTTGTTTGATATTTTGTGTATCAGCAATTCAAAATTGTGTGCCTAAGAATTTATATATCATACACCTCATAAACTACATGAAGACCCTTTCAATCAAGTTTTGGACATTACTGTTCAGAAAAAAGTTAAACACTATAAAAGCAATGTTGGCAAAAAAGAATAACATAGAAACTCTATATTCCTTAATTTCTTATACATCTACCTTACCCAATGGCTAGTTCATGCCTTAATTTAATCTATTTATAGAAAATAAGATTTGTATGTGCTTGGAGCATGCATCCAGGGTCAAACAGGTGCAAAAACTGATAAAACAAAAATCTTCCTGCATTTGTAAAATATGTAACTTCAGGCATCATTCAAAATACATTATTAGTAAATAATATCCAAGGTTTTAAAAGGCGTGGAAAGAATGCCAATAAATATTACAATTTAGCAGTGGAAATTTCTTTAAGGAACGTTACCTTAAGCATGATCTGATAAATTGTAACACATTCAGGTTGTAAACTAGAATAGCAAGTTCCAACCTGTCTTAATGTTTCCCTCTGATCAGCAGATTTCCACTTCTTTTGAAGAAATTTTTTTGAAATAAAATGTCAAATATCGGTTCAAACAGGTAGGAAATGAGGATATTTGTGCAATCTTTGTTCATTGTGAACACTCTCATCTCTGGAACACATTCTTATCATTGATATAATTTTATTCAACCGTAGCATCCTTACTAGTAATAATAATTTGATTGATGCCTAAAGTAAATCAATCGACCCAATCAAACACAAAGACTTCTATATTAATCTTAATACTTACTTTTGAATTAAAGCACTAATATCTTTCTGTTCTTGTGTATCTAAGTCTTCAAGTTCATCATAATCCAAGGAAACGGCCACTCCGCCCTCTGCCGTATAACTTCTGTCATCCCAGGAATGATATGATGGTGCTGGACTACTTTGTGCTAAGGGGCCCTCACTTTCAGGTGAGAAAACCGTCTGCTGTGACTGTGTTGTGTCTACTGATTCTACAGATTCTATAAGCCCCTCGTGTTCTTCACTATCACTCACCTTGCCATCGTAATCTTTAGGAGCAGCTGGACCAAAACTACGCCCTTTAGTAACAAGTCCCATCTTACTGCTGCCTGATAATGACAAGGGCTTTATTTTGCGTTCTGGAAAAGTGTTTCCAGTTTCTCCGTAACTCCTGTATTTAGATATCAAGGACTGCAGACGGTCCCCACTACTTGATCCTTTCTCGTTCAAACTCTTGGATCGTTGTACATCTATCATAAAATAAATCATATTCATTAAAATTGTTGATATATGCAAGATTTTAAAACAAAATACATGACAATAAAGTATATAAAATGTGTTTATTTATACTTTGTAATTCAAACCTCTATTGATTTAAAGATGTGAGTAGAAAAAACAGGCACAAGATGATGGTGAAAATTTCATCAAAACAAATATTTAATCCTTATAATTAAATTCTCTATTGTTTTAGAAAGAAAAATTAAAACATCTTCTATCTATTCTATAACTAATGAAAATCAGCTGGATCTAATTGTTATAAAAAATACTATTATACAACAAAGATTTATGTTGTTTTTTATTTAAAAAAAAATATATCAAAAACTCACTCAAACAAAAGGGCATGCTTTATAAATGTTAAAATGTCAATGAATATACATAAATTTACTCTAAGGCATTTCATTTTATTTAACACTTTATTTTTTTTTTTATTTTTTAAGACAATTTAATATGCATAGAAAGATAGAAATCATCATAACTAATTTGTGATATAGAGAAATATAGTATTTAATCCATAACCACAGGAATATATTTAAAGGTAGAAGTTAGAACAGTTCCATTAGACAAACCATGAACTTTTACAGCCTGACCCCTGGCACTTCTAGTACTATTGATGCAAGTCAAAAAGACCTACATTTGTAAAATTTATATAGATCATGCTACAAATGTAATACATATGAGATTGAATTTACTATCATTAAAGAAGAAAGGTATATGATATTATATGTCCTATGATCTAGAGACTATCCTTGCATTCCAAATATCTCTAGATCATAGTGGTATAGAAGAGCCCTGCCCCCAGTACTTACTAGCCTTAGAAAAAAATCTTGTTCCATATAGACCATGACCTTCAAAATTATCCTTCAAACAAAAAAAAATAATTAAAAACTCTAAACCATTCTAGACCATGCTACTGGAGCCTCACCCCTGTACTTACTATACTGAGAGAAATATTTGGTGCCATATTGACCCTCCCTAAGGTTAATATCAGAATGATATTTTTCTCTATGCATTTTGATGAATGAATCAGCTGGTTTTAGACGTTTTACGATTTCACTCTCGTTCCCCTAAAACATCAACGGTCATTTAAAACAACAAGACATGAACGTTATGTACGTTTTAAACCTTACAAACTTGGTCATTTTCTAAATTAAATTTTCTTAGGTAAAATATGCAATATTTGATAATGATTATGAAAAGAAAGTTAGACAGTTAATGGTCAACAATTCTACCAATACATTGCATTAACAAAACCAACAATGGCCGTTCAACTCAAATCACTGAACATAAAAAAGACCATGACGTACAACATTAAAAATCTCAGGTCCTGAGAGGAGACTTTTAATAGATCCAATAGTTTTAGATGATTGAGGAAGATAAAATTAAATGATTCTAGAACAATGACAATGTTATCTTATACCTTGTACAAACATTAAAATATAAAAATTATCTGTAAAAATATAAAATGTTAGAGACCCCTAAGGCCTTCTATATATGTTGGTGACCCCATCTATACCATCTATTTTCGGAGGATGGATTTAATAGCTTCAGAAAATCCATTATGGGGAAAGCATACTGATCGTCAAAGTTTTGCATCAAATATGACCCTGTGGACAACATGTAGCAAGTATTATACTAATTTACGGATAAAATTCATACATAAAAAATCCCATTATTTTATATAATGGATGATAGTAGAAATATAGCTGTTTTTATGAAGTTATCAGAAAATTAAAAACAAATAAGTCTTCTTACTTTAACTATACTTCAGAAATGTAGAATGATATAGTTCAATATAAAAGACATACATATGTTTTTATCCATGCTATATAATTTTACATGTACAAATTCTTTAAATTTATTTTTAAGAAAAATATTACAATGTCAGAAAATGTTACCTTCCTTGGCCTAAGAAGTGTACCTGTAAATATTAAATTATGTGAAAATAATTACTTTTAAATACATTTGAATGTCTATTTCTGTTAAATAATGAAATTATCACCATCACCTTCTTACAGAGTAAGTTTACAACACAGTATAAAAACATTAATAGATATAACAATTGACGGTTCTTTCTACCAGATTTTAAATACATTTTTTTAAATCTTTAAATTATTAAATATTTTAAAATATTTAATATTTTCATACAGACATATGAAAATGAAAAATACACTTGTCGTCGCTGCTAATACAACCATTTTCATAAATTAAATGGCAAAGAGGAATATATCTGGCAGAATATAAAGTGACATACTGGTATATAATTCTGTTTATAGAATGTGTAGCTATATCTACATACAACATACTATGGGTACTAGCAGCAGGAATATTTAAGCAATACAAACAGCTACACATGAATTGTGTTTGATAGATGTAACCATGATTGACCAATGTAATCATGATTGACTGGTGAAATCATGATTGATATATGTGTAATCATGATTGACTGGTGTAATCATGATTGATAGATATAATCATGATAGACAAATGTAATCATGATTAACAGATGCCATCATACTTCACAGATAAAAACTTTAAGATCATGCCATGTATAGATATTATGCCTGATTGACAGAAAATGTCTAGAAAATATCATGATAAATAAATAAAGCTAAAGCAGGTTTTAATTTTTAGTACAGTAACACTTTTGTAAATATGGAGAGATGACAATAAAAATAGCAGTTAATAAAGAAAGGGGTGCTGAATTTCAGTGTAAATATTAAAGCAAGAATGGTAGTTTTTGGATGAGAACAAATGTTCGTAACTCAATTAAAATTAATTGGTATCTTATAAGGTCATGTTGAGTTTCCAGAAGGTTCATGGGTTGCTTTTTGAAATCAGAGAGGTCATTCAAAGCCTTGCTTTAAGCTTATATTTAGAAAGGTCATAGGTGAGAGTAGACCACTCTGGAGCCTCTTGTTTGAGATAAATGTTACTGTACTTTGGGTCGTTATAAAAAAATGTACCAATACAAAATATATCATTGTAAGTGTTTAGACTTATTTCTCTTATTCTTAGTGTCTTTAACCAGTTGGTTAAATTTTCGCAATATTTTTAATGACCACAGTGGTTTAATTTTTAAATGTGAATTCCACCAGTTTCCTTTCGACGGTCATTAAGGAGGGAAATTAACAGCTTAAATATATTTTTGAAGCTTTAGTCATAGGAAAAACAGATTATCCTGCTACCAGTGCAGTGAATCATGATAATCATGATATTTCTCCAAGTTAGAGCTTTAAAATTTTTATAATTAAACTATCTAGAGTGGAGAAATATTGTAATACACTGTTAACAGAAGGAGAATCTATATATAATCCATCTTGTCACTTTGGTATTAACACATGCAGTTTAAAACCTGGTCATTAAGTCAAACACTGATAATGTATTTTGCATTACATAAAAACATTACAACAATTTTGTTTCCCTGTTGTATTGGTTTTTTATTTGTCTAAGTGACTGTACTTTTTGGGGGACTATTCAGCTCATTTATAGTTCAAGTTCTATAGAACAAATTCTTTTTCAGTTTCATGTGGCCTTATTGTAGCGAATAATATTTCTAATTTGTATGATGCTCATATACGATTTATATACAAATGTACATGTACATCTATATATATATACCGGCATGTAGAATAACGTCAATTTTGAAGATCGAGACAGACGTTATCACTAGTACAGATGTATCTCAGCAAGTCAATAGGACAAGCTGTAATACTAGCGATAATGGATGTCGAGACCTTCAAAACTGATATTATTGTTTTTATAGGTGACATCATAACATGTTTGACGTCACACTGACTGATATTTTTCAGTCTAACAGTCATATCATTGATATTGACAATATCACTCATAGAGATCAAAGGAAATATGTCCAAATTACTAATAAATGATTGTATTGGTCAACATTAACAGGGGTGGATCGAGGATTTCAAGTTGGGGGGGGGAGGGTGCACTTATAATAATCGTGCCGATCGGATCGAGGCACGAACATTTTTGGGGTATTTCGTGTGAAAAATCCTGATTTTACACAAAAAAATAAATAAATCATATTTTGTCCAATTTTAGGGGGGTGCGTGCCGGGTGCGCCACTCCCCTGGATCCGCCCCTGATTAACATGACTGTTGTACATTCTTATAGAAGATTTGTACTTAATAGTCATTTGGTATATATGTCTGAAGTCTAATACAGTATTGTCAACTAATAGTCAACTAAATATGGAAATAAATATAACCTTAATAAAAGTAATATGGGAAACAAAAATGATTATATAGAATACTGTTCTCTAGACTGGAGCATTATGAAGGAACATAAACAATTAACGTAGTTCTCTAGGCTAGAGGATTATAGGGAAACAAATCTGTTGTAATGCTGTTTTTTTTTTTGTCTAGCATGCTTATGTACACTACCTTTCCCATGCTTACCCTCTTCTGAAAGCCTGAAATAGAAATAAAACAGGTATAATAGATGACACAGTATAAATATACATAATACTACATCTATTGGTATCTATATAATATATATATCATATATCTAACTGATTATAAATATATTTTACTCTGGTATTTTTTTTCTTCACTACAGCAAAATCTACCTGATCAATCATTTATAAAAATTGGATCAAATATATTGTGAAAAATCTGTTTTTTCTAGCTTGACTAGTTATAAATAATATATATTTTATGCATAATAGAAAAAATATTAATATTTAGCCATTAGATCATAAGATTAAATTGATTTTCAATTCTTTATATATCTACCCCATAAACATTTAAATAATCAAAGGAAAAAAAACTAGCTAATGCTAATCTAACTTTTAGTCTACAACTAGCTAAATAAATAAAATATTTAATTCTTCTATAATTCGAAATAACAAATTTAGATGGGAAACCATAATTACAAGAAATATTGAACAATTTTACAAAACAGGAAGATAACTGGTCTATAATTTAATAGTCACTTTTGACAAAGAATTTTTAATAATCAAACAATCATTGTCTTTCTCTAAGATAATTTTATATCTATGTAGTGCACACACTCTATACATGATGAAGGAACACGCCAACAAGAACACATTCACCGAATGACAATGAAGACATGAAGACATAAAATGCACACAAGATGGCCATAAAATAATGGTAGGATATATATAACACAGCTGTTACATGATGATAAAACATTAGTGTAAATAGGAGGGTCCAAACTGTGCTTCCTGTATTTATAACAAACTATACATTATGTTGTGCTAGTCAGATAGGTACACTCTTTATTTCTATTTTTCAAACAATCTGATTAAAATCAGGTTAACTATACACAATTCATTAACATTCGACAGAATCTCCATGGGTACATCAGTTTCTCTCTGGCTTTTCAATTAACCCACCCTGATTCTGCTAGAAATGCTCCGATTGGTTAATATAAAACTGACCTTTATGTAAAGGTTAAACTGAGTTGTATCACATGTTAATGGTGTGTATTGTATCTAACATAAGATTTTAATCAGATTTTGTTTCATCATGAATCATATTAACAGATAGTATAGATATTATAATTTCATATCGGGGAGGAACAGATTTTCCATCGGTGATGCTGTAAAATGTCTGCCTATATAAGGTGATATTATAATTCCATGACAGAGAAGAATTTTCACCATTGGTACCCTAGAATGTCCCCCATATAAGATTATACAAATCTTATTAGAACTCAGAGAAGTGGTATCTTTGGATACATCTGTTTTATTAGCTTTAGTATACTAAGTCATACTCTGCTATTTTGATGTAACAACAGAAAATAAACCTGCCGCTTCCTTTTTCAACAAAGCTCCATTTTTGTTAATACATGTATCTAATGATATCAGTTTAATCATGTATACTTCTAAATAAATTTATTAAAACAGTCCAGTTACCGTGATGTAAATATTATAGAAACAAAAAACGTAATTAAAAGATAATCGTATCCCTTAAAATTGATAAAAGAATAAATACAAAAAATACAAAGACATGCAAATGAAAAAATAACAATAAATAAACACACGTCAGACTATTTCTGGCAAACTTAATAAAAAGTGTTGATATATAACATGAAAAGTGAGAAAAAGTGAAAACTAAATAGACCTTGGAATGCGAGATTTTCCTGTTGACCTCCTACAAACATGAAAAACTTGTATCAACAAAGTTCATTGAACTTAAACATCTTTATGTACATATATCTTAACTTTTCTTTAACAAAAAGTGTAAATTTCAAGCGTATAATGGCACTCGTGTATCTTCCTGAAGCTAATCATAGAATTGTAGGTGATTAATAACAATAATTCAAATTCACTAAGTTCAAATATCACAGTGAAATAAAAACAAGTCCTGCAAAAGCAATACTCTCGAAAAAAGGAGAGAGTTGACAACAGTGTTCTTTAGATCATCATCTTTTTACTCTCATCAAATATATGTATGAGAAAGAGGTTATCATTGACTCTCAACATATGTGAGGTAAAGGTCAAGGTGCATTACAACAAACACGAAGGAGAGGTAATATGATATCTTTGAATCTTACTCAACAAATATAAGAGAGAGGTTGGTATGTCACCATTGTTATTTACTCTTAACAAAGGTGAGGTAGAGGTCAAGCTGACACACTTGTGTCTTATTAACAACAAATATGAGGGTTAGATCAAATTCACAATCTTGTTCTTCCATCCCAATAAATGTGAGGTAACGGTCAAGCAGACACTCTTGTGTCTTACTCTCAACAAATACGAGAGAGAGGTACAATTGACATAATGTAAACAATAAAATAATAGGTAGTAATATCTTGTTGATCAATTGTTATGATAATAAGCTGAAAATGTCTTCAGAAATCTGATTGACTTACAGACCAGCCCCTATCAATCTGATAGTCTTACAGCCCAGCCCTCTATCAATCTGATAGTCTTACAGCCCAGCCCCCTATCAATCCTCATTAGTAAAACTTACCCTTGTGATCTGTCATCAGAATCACTACCCATCCCTCTCAACTCATTAATAGCTCTTTCTCTGAAATAAATAAAAGGCTGTTGGCCACTGGTCCCCCGACGCCAAGGTTACATCGTAAGATTAAATTTTGAAACTACTGTAAACTAGAGGGTCAGGGGAGCCTGTATCACTCATAATTCTGAAAGGGGACCATCCAAGGAC